>JABFEB020000079.1:13545943-13567063 GCA_019775895.2 Stomatorhinus ivindoensis
CAAGGGGCACCCAAACCCTAAACCCCCCCCCCCCCCCTGTTGGAGCATCTGCCCCTCGAAAGGTCTGTGCACTGTTCTTGCTGGTCGTATTTTTCACTGCAATAAAGTTACAATAGTTGTCCTGCCAATAAGCAGTTTTGCATGTGTTTTTAACATATATTTAGCCTACAGGTTTTCTTTTATCAATTCCCATATGGAAAATGCGGAGCTTTTGCACATAGCTTTTCATGAGAGACACACAGCTGGATTGCACAAGCTTGTGACATCAGGTTCTGTGGTCAGAGAAGTAGAGGCTTGCCCAAGGCCCCAAGTGTGATATGAATAGTTTTCTGCCAATAGAATTCAAACCCATGACCTCCTGGACACAGGTGCAGATCCCAAATCCACTGAGCCACACACCACCCTGTTTGTTCTGAATCCTAGATTGGTGTGGTGGATTTGTGGGTAGCACCATGGCCTCACACTTCCAGGGCTGTGGGTTTCATTTCTACACTTGTGGCCATGTTGGAATTTGCAGGTTCTGCCCATGTTTGTCTGGGTTTTATCCCGCTGTTCAAAACATGCCATTTACTTGAATTTGTGGCTCTAAAACGTCCATAGACTCATGTAACCCTGCAATAGAAAAGCTAAATGATAATCAGAAGGATAGCCTGTCCTGAATACTTATCTGGAACATCCTCCCGTGCTTCTTACACTCTTCTGTCATAGCACTCACACTTACAAGTGCACAAGTCAGATTAATAAAACTGCACAAAGACTGATTTTTTTCCCACCTGTGAAACCTTAAGGTAATTGTAGAAAGGTCACATTTTTATCAATTTCACATTTTATTAAGTCCTTTCTGTCACAAAAGAATGTGCTCCAGTCCATCAAAACCCAGTCACTGCCCCTACAAAAACGTATAATATAATAATAAATTTGTAATAAATATTGGTAAATTTAGTCCTTCGCAGTGGTCAACTCAAATTGCAGAACATAAGGCGGGTTGTTCTTAAAGACCGCCCATAAGCCTCGAGAAGCTGAAACAGTTGTGTACACAGGAACAAGCATAAATTCTTCATAGACGCGAGACTGATTTGGGAACTTTACGAAATGTCTGCATGCCGTCATGGACCTTAAGGACCGGACCAACACTTACTGTACTGTACTTACTGTGTGTGAGTTTCACTCACTTTTGCACGCAGTCATATCAGCTTGTTATATGAGCACGTCTCGGTTAATAAATAACGGGGAAACAGCGTGAAAAGACTTTATTAGACTTGTCAAAGACATGAATCTTCAGTATGTCTAAATACATACTTTCATGCAAAGAATTATATAGATCAATTTAGACTGGGTACATATTTTTTAAATCAAAATCCAATCTTCATTCCACAATTATAATTAAATACATGAAAAGCTGAATAAATCTGGTTTTCATTGTTTGTTCCTATAGTTTTTAGGTATACCAAGACAACTGACAGGTAACCGGACCATTGAAGCATGAAAATTTGTATCTTATGTTGTGTAAATCAGACCGTACCGTAGTCTTTAGTAAAAGGAGTAAATGAAGAGTGAAGTTATTGATCCTTGCTTCATGCAAACCATTTAAGAAAAACAATCGACTTCTCGGTTTTAAAGGGAGAAAATCACTCTAATACAATCCACACGATTCATGCTCCTGTATTCATAATGTTTAACGTTTGACCAAAACAGGGGTAGACTGGGTCTAATGTTTAGTCATCGTAAGGAAAGTGAATACACGTAATTGACTTTGTTTTCCGTTATAAATGCGTCAAAGTGACATTTAGTGTTATATTACGGGAAGGAGTCATCGTGGATATAGCTAAAGTATATAGCTAAAATATTTTATGGTATGTTCTCATACTCACAACACATTAATATCGAATGGGCGATTGTCTTTTTGCTTTAGTCGTGCATCTGTTTTCCGCACATTTTGTTTTCGTTCGGGTTACATATCAGGTAGTCGTTCTTAGATCAGCCCCGACATGCACCGTCTCCGTGGAGCAAACGGAGCGCACAGCTCTCTGCGGAGAAGTAGCGGTCGGGGCCCATAGCGGTGTGTTTCTTGTACAACGTGGTAGTCAAGAATCGAGACCTCTCACCACAAGTAATAAAAGAAAATCCTTACCTTGCTGTTATACGTCATCGTACATTGGAATATATATATATAGCCTATGTATGTGTGTGTGCGTGTATCAGGCGTTAATTTCGGCAGTCTTTAATATTCGTGCATAGTTTGTACGTTTATATATATTTAATTAAATCTAATTATTTTTTTCCGCTCAGTTCATTTTATTTATATTTCTAGGCGTGTTTAATTTACTGGTACTGTTCTAGAGGGGTCCATTCATAATTTCACGTTTTACTGTGAAACGAAAACGTAGCCCTGTGTGTCTCGCGACCTAAATCATGAAAAGTACAAAAAACGTGATACTTTGCATGGGCCGTAAACAGACGTTTTATGACTTGACCAAGATGTTGTTTTGCTATCGCACAAGCACGTTTGGTCGTTTTCCGGACTCATAACCCCAATGTGCCTTGCTGATATTCTTTTCCTGTTTATTTTCAATCGTTGTTTCTATCGTAATTCAACTTGATTGTAGATAAGGGTCAATAAATGCACCTGATTTTAACTAACCGACCTGTATTTCATGTCTATTACGTCATTTTAAACTGGAGATGGGATATGAAGCTTCAAGTTTTTGTTTTGCTCTATAGCGATGTGCTTCATCGATGTATTGGATCGTGTTCTCTGACATAACATTTCGGGGAAAAATATATTTCACTATCTCCATCTCTCTTTTCTCACCGTCTTAAATCCCATCGCTACAGAGTAAAACAAAAATACATGAATAAAGGATACCAAGAATTACGTACTTTATCTGCTGCAAAATGGCATCACCACTGAAACAGACAAGCTAAACGTTTTAAAGTGCATCAACAAAATAGAGAATTACTATTAAATTATAACTAAAACGTCGGGTAAAGCTTAAAATCTAAGCCGATGTACGCGGCAAAGTGTCTTGTAAAGCTTTGTCAACTTCAATTGATTTCATGTCTTTTTATTACTGCGTCAAGGGTTAGACCACCACGAAAAAAAATCGACATTACTTCTTATCAGCTTAAGGATAGTCTGATTATAAACTAGTGCGTTTTGGACGTGTTTATTTTGTTTATATGTTTTTGTCAATATATGCCTTCATTCATAATATTTAAACTTAATGAGTATACTAGTCGCGTTTTGGTTTTTCTCTTACAACTCCTATGGCATGTCTGCCATTTAAAATGCTTATTCCTTAAAAGCCTTTGAACCTCAACGTTAAACAATCTTTTCGATACTGGGAATATTGAAAAGACTGACATGATGGTGTATAGAGGTGTAAATCGGATATTAAATTCTAAACTTTGAAATAAGCCCAAATATCGATGAGATATGTGATTAAATGTAGAACGTGTACCTCTGCTGAGGATATGTCCTAGGCAGTTCTTACTGTTTCTTAGTTGGTGAGAATCTAGTTTCGAACTCTTAATGATACGCAACTACTATACTGCTGCGTGTCGTAATACGATGTATTAAGTCGTATTAATGATCATACATTTTCATGTGGGGACACTGAGCATCAGGTGTTTGTTGCGACGCTTGGTTCACTATTTGTACGTCTTTTTTGGTATTTTGCTAATCAAACAAATCTGCATTAAACGACATGTGAAATTAATTCCGCTCCACCTTAAATATTTTACCGCAACTGCGAACTTCCCCTTTAAGACATTTATTGGTGAAGAATAATTATGCCAAAAGGGGGCGCCAAAAGATTACTTCATCAGCTCTTATCTTGTTTATCGCCTGCGTGTTTTCTGTGTTTTTCTTAACGTGTTTCTGTAATGTTTGTCGTTTTCATGCATCATATTGTTTTCCCTATAATTCGCGAATTAAGAAAAATGTGAAACTGTTATGAGCCTTTGTTTTTATATGAACGGTAAACGCAGCGTTTATGACCATATCATTGCACTCTGCTCAGTTTAACCATTTCTTTTATTTTAAAAAGCGTCTTCTCTTAACATATTCCACTTTCAATTGAATTTGCTAGCATTATCTGAAATATGACAATAGAACTATACGGTTATCTTAGATGTTAGAAGCTAAGCGATGTGACTTATTGCGCCATCAATTTAAATTGTGAATGCGGCATAATCTGGCACACTTTTGGCACACCGGGATTACGTTAAATAATAAAGTTAACCGTTTTAGTCTGAAAGAAGTTCATATGCCGAGTTTCCTGAAACGTTCCCTTAACTCCTAAAAATTCTCTAGTAACCCACTGCGGTTTGTCGTGGCGGTATCGCACTTGCATTCATTTTAAATAACCGCTGACTGATGTCTGTTTTTGGAAAAGTTGACAGATGTTACCGCTGTTTGGTAATTTGAGGCGTTTGTCCTAAAATTAAACCTTAAAAAGGTAAAAATATGCAATTACATAAAGCTGAAACATTTTCTGTAATTCTGTTTAAAACGTTAGAGCCAATGGCTGCTTAATTCCTATGGAGATACATGTCTGTCCCTTGAATTATTAATTATATAATTTTATTTTTAAATGCTGGCAAGTATTTATTTACACATGTATACTTGAAACACAAGTTTCTAGCAAAACAAAATCTTGATAGCCTATTTGTACAAAACAAATGGGTTCTTTTGCTGGATTTTCAAAAGAACAAGACCGTAACCTACACTGTTCCTTGATTTGATTTCCCTGTATTTCTTCGTATCTGTGTGTGAGCTCATGTTCTCTGCAACCTAAAACTTCAACAACTCTACTCAAGCACAAGGTAACAAGAGTTTGAAACTGGCATCTTTTCCCTTAAACTGGAGAATTGAACACATTTTCAAGTACTCAAGAAAATATTATGTTAGCTGTAATCACTAATGTTTGGTCATCTTAGCGCGTAATATCTTAAAATCTGGATATTCGATGGCTTTCTGTAGTTTACGGGTGGTCAACATCGAGCTAGTGCATTGAGACAATTCGCAATTTTAAAGACAATCGGCTGAGCACTACAAAATCGTCTATGAGCGCGCTGAAGCAGATGAGCAAAATTGCAAATAGAATAGACCTGCCTATGTCCTGATTATCAATCGATTTCAAAATCTATTGGTCATGGCATCAAGCAACCTGGTTATTTACTTTACGAAACTTCTAGCGTTTTATTACTCCTGTTTTCAGATTGAATTCTGAAACATCTAGAACCAATTGCGCGCATACACTCGCACCAGCATTTACATGGAAAAACTCAAACACAGCAGATCTAAGAAGAGTTTAACAATAAAAGCGCCATCAATATAAGGGGCTAATAAGTTAAATTGGTTTGATTTTTGAAAGCAGCGAAAGTTAAAATTATATTTTGGTTTAACAGTCTGTCAGTTATGCAATACTATAAATGTGTATTATAGTTTAGACGGCCTAAACTGGGGAAACTGGAAGTTGGAAAATGTCAGGATGAGCATACTCTTTTATTGCTATATCTTGGTTTTGATTTCATTAGTGAAATCACTAATGAACTAATAACACTCGGTGTTATTTCAGTGTTCAGGCCGCGGTTTTCGGTTTCTTTGAAAACCCTTGTCTATTAAACGTTATTGAACACAAATGCCCATAATCACGGATGATGAAAACCGGAAAGAACGAATGACAGATGTTTATACAACTAGAAACACAATTCGGTGCAAATTTTTCAAAAGAATCCACGCGCATAAGTCGTTTTGACCTAATTCTCCTGCAAAAACAGTAAATGAAGCATGCAGATCACAGTGGATCAAAACTGGATTTTGTGGCTATTCTTCAATGTAATGTTTTACTTTTCAAAGCTTGTTTGACATTTTTAATTAGGTTCAGCAAAAGAAGAATTAAAACTGTAAAAGATGTCTGATTTGAAAAGCACCTCAATAGTATTTATATATAAATATTGTACACGAACTCCTCTAAAACAACAAATTTTACTTTTATGTAAAATAATCACAACTCATTAACATCATAGCTTTATTGCTATGAAACTGCGGTATTTCCAGGAAATAGCGGCAACAGTTATGTTGAGTTATATTCACTTAGTTATATATATGCGTGTTATGGAATTCCAAGGAAAGTGTTGTGTGTGGAGGGGGTGGTGGATTAAGCATGTGTTTGTTAGCCCGCTAATTGTTAGTTCACAATGGATTTCAGACTATGCATGTGATGCACTGGTCCATGTTTATTTGAAATGGCAGGTCACTGGAGGTCAAATATGTATTGTATATTGTTAAACATACCAGGCCAAAACACGGAACTGAAAACACTGCAGTTCTGTAAGAAAAAAATATTCCAATTTAACATTGCCATTGGTTGTCTATTATCATTATTTAAAAACAACTATTGACAAAATAAATAAACGCAAGTAAACTACGGTGGGGTATATAAAATAAAATATGAACTGAAATATCATGAGTTACTCAGACATATAAACTGTGGTGTAGATTCAAATAAGCGGAATAATCCTAAGCATTCCATTTTGGGGGTTTATAATAGCTTCTGTCTCGATAAATGAAGAAAAGTTCGGGAATCTAAAAGATAAACCATTTTGAGCTGAATTAATTTAAATTGGATCAAAACGTAAGCGATTTGCTACAATATGAATTATCATTTGTGTTTTTTTTAATCTTGAGGCAAGAATTGCTAAATTTAAGTAGTTTTAGAAAATAGATTGTAGTGCATTCTTTCAATGTATTGTGGCAGACTATCATTACATTTGGTCCCGAAAAGGGTGATAAATGGTGACGTTCGCAGTTCGGATAATCCTTTTTGCCTTGGCGATTGGTGATAAAGAATCCAGAAGATACTATAGATCTGAAGTCTTTATTTAGTTGATGGACACAAGGAATTCTTTGCGTTACGATTTTGTGATAAATGTACAGATATTTGGCAGACAAGGCAACAAAATGAATTAAGGACGAATAACAAGATTGAGTGTACATGAAGAACCTGGATTACACTTTCTAATTTCAGTAAAATTGTAGTATCCGTTGTGGAAGGGGTGAACAGATAAACTGCCTTTTTTAAAGGTTCACTGCATATAAGTTTATATTTTGTTTTTTGCTTTTCCCAGTTTGCCAGCCATGGCGAGAAAATGTGCTCGTGGTTGTATTGCTAACAGTAAAAAGCTGTGCGTAGAATCATCTCTCTTTAAATGACACTGTAACGTGTAAATTGAGTTTTAAGCTCTTGCCTAAAACAGTTTACGTAGAAAAGAACCTTAGATGCCTATTGCAATTATCATACGTAGAGCCTTCTGGGAGATAAACCTATTCAGTTCGTCCTCAACATAAAATACTTATGTAATGTTATAATTATATAAATTGTTAATTAAGTTCATCAATATAATTAATTGAGATTAATTTATAAATCCAAATGGTCTATATTTGTTAATGCTATTTAGTTGAATGAGCCTTAAATATAAGGAATAACATTTTTCTAAATGTTAAACGCCTACCCTCCATAGTCTTTGTTTTAAGGTTAAAGTATTGAAATGTCAGTCTATAGTTGATGTATATATGAAGTGAATCACAGAGTAATATTACATAAATACGGGTGTTGAACAAGTATAGGCGTAGTCTCGCTCAGTGTTATATAGTCTTGTGTGCTTTAAACATGCGTGGTGTTTATGTCACTTAATTATATTCTAAGGTAGATGCAATGGACGCGAGAACATTACCATCAACATTTTCTTATGACATGTAATGCTGTTTCTTTTATTTTGGGATTTTATTGAATCTGTATATATTCGTATACTCAACATACGAGACATATCGTCTTACCCATTATTACATTTTAAATGATTTATCTTTTAACGTTTTATTTTAATCATTGACTGCAATAAATCTCTCCCCCTGAGGTCAGATAGATCTGCGCTGTCAGTCAAACGAAGCAGATTCAGAAATGCGATTGTCTGAGTCCACCTCCGTGGCTTTTCTCTTATTTTAACAAACAATACAAAGTCCTTTGATCGCTCATTCGGAATATGGGGTATTGTGCACCGGGAAGCACCCATCAAACGCTGGGTGTCATACATTCACGCTGAAACGTGCACGATTTCCAACATGCAACGATGAGCCGTACTCCACTTGGTATATTTGGCAAATCTAGGCCTTTTAAAAAGGGGTAATTGATTTCATGCGCTGTTCTCTAAATAGAAAATCATTCATTCGCTGTAGTGTAAATAGACGCATATATACCAAGTAGGAAATGCCACAGATTATGTATTATAATGTATATAGGCCTATGTAAGTAAGTGCATTGCTGAAATCGTTAACATCGTTATTGCGATTGTTTTTATTTAGCTGTGAGGTTTTTTGAGAGATTTCTTATAAATTGCTCAAATTTATGTCCTTATATTTCTAATTAGCCTATTTGCCGTATTTTTTTACATTTGCGTCTTAAATCTCGATGTTGTCTGAAATCTCTGCTAACTCATGTTTCTGGCGCTGCGGCCGAAGTCTGAATAACAGTGGCGAGTTTTGCCCCCTTTGGCCCCTGCGGCGCCTCTAATAAGAAGCGAATCCCCACAACCTGCAAGAGCTCTTCACAAATGCTGCACGTTTAAGAACCGCTTCTTACAACATGGAAATTGCACCCACCCACCGTTTAACCCTACAGTAAAGTCCAGCTAATTGTGGCAAAACCCGTTTACTACATTTCAGCGAAACAATGGAACGGTCATTGATTCGAATAAAATATGGCACTGCCACTATCTGTAATGCGTATTTAAAACTAGTTTTACATGATATATGTATAATTATGTCAGTAGCTCTTTAATATTTGCATCATTGTACACGTGAAGTATTACCATAAACGTGATTCTGCAAGCAGTATCCTGGCAGGAAAACCAGCACATAAAATCACACTAGGGATATGTCGAGCTTTTAGGATTTTGTGTCTGGCACTTTAACAGCTAAACACAGTAGCACCAACAGCAAAGTAATTTGGAGAAATTGGATCTTTGTAAACTCGTGACAAAATGTTACGCCTGCGACGGCCGCATTGTCCTTTCACGCGAGAGTGCTTTGTCTCGTCTTTGGGCTATAATAGCCTATAGGCGGGACAGTTTATCTGGAAGGCTAGTACATATGCAGTGCTCCTCTGCTATCAAGAGAAAGATACAAACGGGATTGCTTTCTTCCATATTATGCAAATGTAAACATAGTAACCCACTTTAAAATAAATTGTAAAATGTATTGAAAATATGTTTGGTTTGTTGTTTTTCCACTTTCCCCCTTCTACGAGAAACAGGACTGGCTAGTAAGATAAATCCTGTAATCGCATAACGAAGACTTAAGTTTTGGCTTGTATAACCCATAGGCCTATTAAAACGACATGTTCGCGTAAATGCAGGAAATTAAGTGCATATTTGATGTATAACGTGTATTTTTGCTTGCTGTCGTGTAAATGAATTGAAATTCTGCGTTGTTGAAGAATGGTGATAAATTATGCTCAAAGCTCAAAATGTTTTTTTAAGTGCATCTTCGTGCGTTGCTATATGCAGCGTGGCGGAGCTGGGGGGGGTTGGCACGTTTAGCTCGCTTCCTTTTCCTGTTTCTATGTGAAATGGTGTTATTCCGTTGGCAAAATGTAGGGCCTACCTTAAACGCATGTTGAAGATAAATCTCTTGTTACCACAGGCGTCTTTCTTGCCCTGTGTATTTCTCGGCTTTTACAGAAAAATTGATTATTAAATGATATTAATTCGTGTAATTTTATAGGTCAGTGATTACTTTAAATAGTAACGACATAATGTGAACGGGAATGTGATTTGCAATGAGCTGACTGAGGGAACTGCTGAATAATGATTACATTGTTTTCTCTCTCTTTTTTGCCGGTAAATCATTACTCCTGAGCGTTTATTTTATTGATCTTAAATTTCAGAATTTTTTTCTTTTGAGACTCGTGCGCGTGTGAGAGGGAAAATGTGTGTGTGTGTGTGTGTGTTTACGTAGCCAGGGTGGGGGTGGGGACGGAGGCTGACGAAAAATAACTCTGTAGACATGTGTTTTTCAAGGCAGTTGTAACAACGTGACATTAACACAAAATAAGGTGCATTCTGTCATGAAAGCAGCGTCTGTAGATTTTAAGCTGTTGTTTAGAACTGTGGTTTTCACGACTATCTTTAATTCTGTAAAACAAGACGTACATTTAATCTTCCGACTGTTGGGCCTAGTATAACACGTCACCCCCTAATAATGATTGGCTACCACTTAGAATTTCTAAATAACTTATTTTTGAAATATTTATTGAACTCTCGTGGGCGCATGACTTGCCTGGTAACCGAAACGCATTTTGCTCGTGGTTACGTGAAAAAGCCCATTCCGCGGTTTATCCTTAGTGTTCTCTGTTATGCTACTGGCTTTTTCGTGTATCATGCAGCAAAGCTGTTCGGCCAACACCTTTGATTCATCAGAAGTTTGAAATAGACTATTTTTTCTACCCAGCCGTCTAAAGAACAAGAAGAAACAGGGTTTGGCATCACTGTGTGGACAATTGTTTATTTATTGTGTGTGCGGGTGTGCCAACATTTAAAACTTTAATGTGCATAAGTAAACAGGAGAAGTTGTGGGTCGACTAAAAGAACTATTAGATTATGCAAATTAAGAGTCGACTACTGGTTTAGAGATATAGGCCACCATCTTTGTTCGTATGTGGAAAATACGTGTGTATTGCTTAGGCAAAGTAAGAGACAAATCTGAAACACTTCTATACCCATGTACAGGTATTTTTTTGCCATACGTCTTTACCTTTACTGTATTCTTAATTTTGCACTTATGTAGCCTAGCTAACAATCTAATGACGTGTATTGTTTATATGATTCATAAACGATTTGTAGAAAAAATATTTTCTGTGACATAATTTGCTTATTTTTTGTTGCCCGGCTTGCTTTTCACTTTTAGGTGTTTCGCTTTAATTTCACTATTAATCCGAATTGTAGAGAAATGTGTTTCCCATTAGTTCAAGTATACGCAGAATGCTGACAGCCTCAGGTTTTGTTTATCTACAGCGCCTATACGGCGTATATTTCAGTTTAATTTACGTCACGATGAGTATTGTTTTATTTCGCTATTTTAACACGCGTCACGGTTTATTTCCTTCACAGATTCCGTGGGAATTTAACCCCGAAGGTTTAAATATTCATCCTCTCAAATCAGACTTACATAGCTTAGAAAAAAGACTCAAGAAAATCCGCTGGAGGACTTGAGAAAGCTCAGTCCTTATGTTCTGAGGTTGTCTCCCTGCTGGCCGCTCTGTTGTCCGCGGGAATACAAGATAGGCCCAAAAAGAATCACTTTGACCCCCTCCAACCCCACCCCCGAATCGCAGCTTTACAATACCATAAAATGTCATCAATCAGGACTCCATCTGAGGAGATATGCACAAAGAAAGGGAACAAAATTATTTAACTTAAACAACAAACGTGTTTATAGAACAAATAATTTTACACGTGGTTCTTAGGTGGAGCTGCCCATGGAGAAAACCACAACTTTGTCTACTGCTATTACGGCTGGATAGAGGTACTAAAAACAAGGAGTAGCACCTCTGCGACGTTTCTAGACACTGAAGGCTGTTGTCTTGAAGCACGTTACACTCGTGTACTGAAACCTTCACATTTCCGTCTCTGTCCTATGCAGCAGTTCTAATAACCACACTAATAGACGGTGAAATGCCTTTAGAAAATTGACAATTTTAGTGAGCCAGTGTTTAGTGCAACCTACTTATGTCTTGCGAGCATCGAGAATAATCGCGGTATTCTGGTATCTTACTCAAACTAACATAAAGATGGCGTGTGATTCTGCATGCTCGGTATATTCGCTTAATTAAGCAGCCAGATTGCAAATCTGATGCAAAACACCACTGATGTGCCTCAGTGGATGACTTCATCGTTTATAACGGTTTAACCCATGTTTATTCCTCATTATTGTCGGCGAATGTACGCAGTCACGGCGCCTCAGTTTCTTCTTGTTTAGTTTAGGACAATATTAACTTTGGGGAGGTTCGCGCTGTTGGCTGCACTAATTCCTTTATCGGCCAATAACAATGCGAATCTTCACCACAATTAACCATCGACAACATAATAAAATAATCAAGACAAAGAAGAACTATTTACAATGAATTAGCCAATCTTAAGTGGACATCTAAGTATAATTTCAGGACATTTTGCAATTGACCCTCAAACAATCATTGCACGGCTAAACGTCCAAATTATAGCCTTAAAAGACGCCCACCGAATGCATTTACATTTTCTTGCCCATTAAAAATGTACATTTGAGAATTATTTCCCATATATAATCAAATGCATGTAATAAGTACATTTTCATTTTTCGGTAAAACACATTTTCAGCATGTCGCCGGTGTGTTTTAACGTTATAAGCATATGTAACCAAAATCAGACTAGTAAGTGGGTTTAAACATTCATACCACCTATTTGTGTTGACAAACAGTCGATACAAACCGGAAATTTAAGGTACATCAGTATATTTTACGATCATCGTTCTGCTGCGATGTTTTTTGCTTTTCTTTTTTTTCACATTTTTATAACTGGTCAATAAGAGCGCATAATTAGACGTAATATATTCAATAATATCTTACTGCAGGTAATCCTCAGCACTAGCTTTTACTGGTGCCTTTGAGCACACCAAACTATTACAATGTATTATAATTTTAAATCACTTGATTTCAGGCGATCATGTGATAAGACGCCTAGAGGCAGTTTACAAAAATACAAATTTGGAATTTCTCCTCTAGTGACCTTGCACCCTGTCTGCCGTGCTGGTCATTTATACAGATTTTGCGATGCATATGTAATTATTACATTTCTGTGTCGTGTTTGCCTATACTTTCCTCGCAAAGAATTGGGCCTGACAAGACCCAAGTTTTTTGCGTTCTGTGGCATTGTAATGTTTTCGGAATGTCTGTTTTTCTGTTTGTTTACGACTTAAATTTGTTGTGTGTCTGTGGGTAATGGTTGTGTGTCTCTGTGACTGCGCGTATAAAAAAGACCGAGCACGTGTGTGTGCGCGCGCATGTATGGCATGTAGAACTGGAGACTCTTACCTCCCCCACAATCCACTCTTTCACCCCCTCAGTCTATCACAGGCGCACACAGCCACACATACACATGCACAGACACCATTGTTAATACCATGGATTGTCCCTTTTAACTATAGGATAATTAAATTCTATTTCATTATTCCTGGCCGCATGTTCTCCTACCCACTTCCCCCCGTATCTCTCACACAAACGCACTCACACGCACAAATATACACGTGCGCATACACGTACGCATGCGCACGAACAAATGCATACATTTTCCTTCCACATGTATTTCTTAGCCTGATATAAGTTTTCTCATAAACAAATAGTTATTACCGTCCACCAAACTTGTCCAGAATCTCCTGCCTCAACATTTAACCCAGGACTCAAGTACAATCGTTTAACGTCCACAATAACAAAAATGCACATGTTCATTTACACTCAAATGAATTTAATGAACAATTAATTGCTCAGAAAATAAGGAAAGTGCTTCAGAATTCACCATTCAAGTTTCCATTTCGAGTGCATTTCTCCTACACAACGATGTACAAAAACGTGTAAATCACAAAAATAAATATTCAATTTTCTATGCACAACCAGTGACTCAAATGTCGTGTCAAAAATCTGACCTCAAGTATTATAGAAAATGCAATGGAAAGGAATCGTAGAGCCCAAAGCACCGACACCAATAAAGTTGTACATTGACATCACTGTCAGGACTTCCATTGCTGTTTGCAGAACCTCCCCAAAATGGAACCACATTTCATTGCCAAATACATAAACCATTGAGCATTGTGTAAACTATTATTTTACTTTTTTACATTTATTTCTGCCTATTATTTTTAGGCCGCTGCTCGGGTGTAACGTTTCAAATGGATGCATATCGTATACAAGAAAATAATAGCCGGAAAGCACTTTTGTGGTTTTACAGACCAGTCCACCTAGGGTCACAGCAGCGATTCACCGCTTTCGGGATATTCAAAGCGGGGCTTCTCTAGTCCCTAAACCCATAGCGAGATAACGCCGAGATGCATTTCGTTGATACAAGCAGTTATGGCGCGTCACAGATATTTACATATTTTAATCTCATTACAGATGAGTAATAAATGTAATTTTGTGATTAGACTTTAATCATAATACGAACTGTAATATCACTGATATTCCTGTTTGTGGCAGCTACACTGTCACCATTGATTATTACCAATGTTGATACTACAGTTCTGGAGGTTTCGTCGTGTAGAGCTATAATTTATTTATATCCCAAAGAATACGATTTTAGCTTATTCATGGTGTTGGTTGTATCTAACAGCTGGAGTTTCATGCTGACTATGGGATAGCCTAATTAAGAATGTTATATATATATATATATATATATTTTTTTTTTATTTTATTTTATTTTATTTTATTTTTTTTTGCCTAATTAAAGATGTATTCGGGTGCTATTTTAGCATGAAAACTTTCGACGTTGTATTATTTAAAATAGCATATATAAAATTAAATAGTGTAAATATGAATTTTATTGTCAGAATGAAAGTCTGTATATTGGTCATTAAAGTATAGGCTACTCATCTTATTAAAAATTGAAAATGGCTAAGGAGAGCCATTTCGAAACTCATCTTGAAAATAACAAACCTCCACATGTCAAGTAATTCACTAATAAGGAAAAGCAGATTTTTCCGTTAATGGCTAAACAGTGAAAGTCTTTTAAAAACTCCAGTTTTTAAAAAGCCCTCAGTATCATAAACATCGCTGGTTTTCAGGGCAACGTGTTCAATTAGTAAAACACGTTACTTTTCTCTTTAGCCATTTAGCCTACTCGTCAAATGATATTTTCGGCACGAGTTTCTATCAATTTTAACGAGAGAGACACGCTTGTAAACTTTGTTTTTCAGGCACGTACTTCGTCTTGATTGCAATGAATTATGTTTCGGAACTAGCACCTATGCAGCAGTGACAATTATGCAATGATTTGGGGATGTGTGTAACATTGACTCGCTCTCCGTTAAAGAGCAACATTAATCGCCAGCCACCGCATCTCTACGATTTAGATACAGGGCTGTATGAAATAAACATTGGCGTACTATCGTTGTTTCTTTTAACCCAGTGTGAAAGTAATGAATAGCGACTTGCTGTTTTGTATAAATGAAAGAGAATCCCACTTTGAATATCCCTGTGTCTGAAGTAGAAACAGGAGAGATAAACATTCGTAAGCGTTTACGATTTACTACATCTCATGATCAGCATCTACTTTAACAACGTTTTCAAAATTCCTGTATTTTATACGTATTTGTTTTGCCATCTTAAACAATACACGGTGTTCTAATCGGAACAATAAACAATTGGCTGCATGGATTTGATGTTTTGTGCTTTAGCTTAGTTTTATATATGGTGATTTTGAGAATGTGCTACAAAGACATCGATTCGGTGTTTGTAGTTATCTTTCACTTTACCTCGTGCAAATCTCAACAGCTCCTTCTGATTGTCAATAATTAAGGCCGGCTCCGGTGGGCCTACAGTCAGGGTTGCATGTTGCTTTTAAGGGGGTGTTTGGGTGTTAACTCACAAAACAAAAACGAGGAATATGCTTTTTAACAGTACACTTAATAATAACGAGCAAAAAGAAATGCAAAGGCAATGAAGATATCAAAGTTGCTGACAAATTGTTGAGTGGGGAAACTACAGCGAGGCTGAAACTACTCAGAGTAAATTTGTCAAAAAAAAAAAAACGATTTAATCACGCTTGCATGTATGGTGCTAAAATTTAATTAATAAGAATAGACATTTCATGGCAGGGCAAAAAAAGACTAAGCAAAAGAGTGTCTGTCTCCGCCAGCGAATAATATCACACTTTAATAACAGCACGATCCATCGTAAGAAGATGATTCCGAACACAACAATTACGTCATTTTTCGCGAAGCTACGAAGTGACGATTGAGTTACTCGCTTTCGTTTTTTATCGGTAGAAATCCTTGAGGTAAATGTTATCAGTCGGTAAACGCCTGAATGTGTTTCAGCTACAAACGAGGGGCATTGCAGTTACTGCAGAAAGGGTTCCTTAACGTGGAACGCTGATTCACAAAAAAAAAATCCATGAACGCCGTAGGTTGTAACTCCTCAGTGCATCTTATTCCATTTTAAAGACGTTTCCAGAGTTTTGGCATATCATTATAATATCATCCAAGAAAATATTAGAAAAGCTGATCTTAGAATTTCCTGAATCTGTGACTTGGAGGGAGTGGTACAGCAGAGCCGCCGACTTGCCATTTCCAAACAGGGTGAGACCTATGTGGTGACATGTTATCCTTCATAGACTTCAAGGAATACGCAGGACACAAATCCCCATCATTGCCAATAATTAGTGACGGCGGAGACGGAAAATTTGCCATGAAGCTGAAGGGTTTTTTCACAGCTGCTACATTGCTGGATGCTCGTTTTCGTTTGGTCGCACCCGTACAATCCTCTGTTGATCCTTCATAATGCTCGGGTTTACCTGTAGAACGCGGATTCCTGTCAGCTTTCATATTCAATTTAAGTGGCGTCCTCGGAATTCCAGTCTGTTTTCCTAATACCAGAGTCCTGTAATTCTTTCTAACCCGTGCTCCATTTTTGTATTCTCCTTCGTCTGCATATGGAGTGTTTAAAGTGCTTTTAAATTCCTGGTTGTTTGAAGGAGACTTTTGGGAAGTGGCAGGGTCGTCGGTGTACTCAGTGGCTTTGCTTGCGTGATTCAAATTCTCTGACGGTTTCTCCTCGCCACATGGATTTTGCGAATATGTGACGTCTGGATCCTTGCCGTCGCAGTGGTGTTCCGGTCCGAATTCAGGGATTTGACACGAGTATTCATACTCGTCAAAGTTTTCCTCGACTTTGATTTTCACATTTTGTGGTAAAGTTGGCGATGTTCTCGGTACGGTGCTTTTCTCGCCTTGGTAATTTGAGAGCGTGCTGTGATCCTCCGGTTCTGCCTTGATGGTGAGATATGCATGAGGTTTCAGGCAATGGCTAATTTTCGCTTCTTTCTTTAAATTTACAGGATTGTTTTCGGAGGACTGGGAAACTATTGTTTCTTTGTCTTGGGCACAGTGTGAGATCAAGGCTTGATGGCATTTGTTTGACTGTCCTGATACCCTTTGTTGAGGGAAGTCTTTGTTTTCCTTTAAGCAAGGTGAATGCCCCTCTTCTTGAACACGGTTAATTGTGGGTTCAAGCCTCTTTAGGTCATCAGGAATTTCAAAGTTTGAAAATGTAATCCCAGGAGCTGTCTCCCTCTTCGATTCAGGAAGGCTAGTTCCAGGAACAAGTGGGCAGATTTTACTCTGCTTTGATGCGTTGCCGACCTCTTGTTTCTTCCCACAGAGTTTAAAGTCAGATTTCAGGAGTTTCCTGTTCGAGGTTCCGTAATCCGACAACGTTGTTGCGCTCTGATTTTTTGGTCTGTGTTGATCATATAGAAAAGTAGCCTGCGTCACTAAAGGTGCTTTATTGTTGAGGGTTGAAAAACTCGTGCGCCGGTAACGGATGCTCTGCAAGGAAACCTGACTCGATACAGAACTGGAGTCGGATTCGGAAGAACTATCATCTTCGGAACTAACATCTGAAGATTCCGACAGGGAGTCATCATCTTCGTCATCTGAAGTCCCAGAGTTACTAGTAGTGGATAGACTAGAACCGAAATCCGAGTCATTGTCGGCACGCTCGGAATAAGAACTCGATTCAGTGTCACTGCTACAGCTCTCCTGAAAATTCCCTACATTCTGGTGGGCAAGGTACAGCTCACGGTCGATGTGATATTTATTTAAATGACCGTTGGATACTTTGGACTTACAGCACTTGGGGACAAGCAGAACCCGACGACTGTGCCTACTTTTGTTCCAGAAGTGCCACCCAGCGCCGTCGTACTGTCGTTTCCTTTTATAAGTTAGGTCAGCGGTGCTTGAGAGCTTGGACTGCACCGCAATGGCGGACTGATAGAGGACGGGCTGCCGGCTGCAGACCACACTCCGAAAAATTGAATGCCCTGGATTAAATGCCACACAGTTGCTGGGTATTTGAGCTGTTTCAAAGTTTTTAGGGCTTCGGCATGCGGATTTTGCGTCTGCATGGAAGCCATGGCTTGCGAATTTACTGTAAATTTGAGGTAGATTGGAAGCTTGGGGCGAAACAGTCTCGTGCTGCCGCCCAGCTTTGTTTTTAAATGTAAAAGGCTGAGACACTTCGTGCAGACTGAGCCAAACTTTTTCTTTCCAAAAACTGTTTTGTGGATCGGACCGAATATGTCCATCATACAGATCCTCTGGTGACTTTGTTTTTAGTTTGCTTCTCTTGGATTTCAGTACGCGTTCAGTTTTGCAAGAAATATACAGGGCTTCCACGTCTTCCCTTGAAATCAGAGTACATTTAGCCGCATGGAAAGCAATTGAATTTATTGCTTTGAGTTTTCGCAGCTCCTCCAGATCACAGTGGTGCTTCTTTACGTTTAAGTGATCCATTCGTTTGTGCACAGTAGTCCTCGGAATATTTTTCAAGAGGTCGGTAAAGACTTGAGAGAGTGCAAACATTTGCTTGCCCTTAATAACCAGGTATCCGAGCTTCACGCCTTCCATCTCTTCAAATCCAGACTCCAAGTCTCCCATTTTGTCTATAGTATTAATCCACACATCTGGCTTGATGGGTATCCGCAGCAAACCGACTGCCTCTCTCAAGGCATTTCTGCTGGTCCAGTTGAAGATGTCAATTGTCTTATCAATGCTGTGTCAAAAACGCAAAACTTCAAGCGTTGAAAAAAACAGTACGTATGAAAATTAATCCATTTCCATGGGGACGACATAAGGAATAAAATGTGAATGATGCTGTAGACAGACAGGCTGCTGTCTGTCTGCGCTGCTGTACCTGCGCTCTTCTGCTTCTCTCTCCATTAACCCAGAGAGGAGGAGGAAGGTGAACAGCACAGGCTGAATGAGAGGGACACGGAGAGAGAGAGGGGGAGTGAGCAAGAAAGAGAGAGAGGGAAATGAGAACCGAAAATGCAGCTGCCCTTCCCGCCGCTGGTTTAGCTACAAATAAATGACAGAGGGAAGTGAGCAAGTCTGGAGACACCTTCATCAATTAATGCTTCCAAAGCCCGGCCCTGATTGGACGCTACTGACAGGTGATGCAATAAAAATTGATATTCCACCCCCTTTCCACCCCCACTCCATCTAATTACCATACTCGTGGACTCCCACCTCTATTCTGAAAAGTAAATAACGCAGCTCTTTCTTTATTCATATTTTGATTTTAATATCAAGAATGAACCTAATTTGTATTTATACCTGCTGTACAGGCACACTTTAAAATGATATTGTTGGTTAGAGGAGAGAGGGCTCAGTTGAAAAAACTCAAGTTTTTTATCTTTATTTACCCGTGGAACGGGACTCTGTCTCCTATTGTTTGGTATTACAGTTTTATGCCCTTTTATTTTTGTTTGATGAATGATGAATGCATCACTTACTGATATTGCTATTTGAGAGCATGGTATATGTATCAAAATGGGCGATACTTTCTACTTTTATTTAAATATATGTGTGTGTGTGGTTTTAATTATATATACACACACACACATACATATGTGTGTGTGTGTGTTAGTGAGTCTGTGCGTTTATGTGTGAACTACTAATAGATTCAATAAGTACATTAAAGTCTTCTATTGAATAAATTGGGCATTCCAATTAAATTACAAAATCGCCTGTATTTAAATCTGATTTAATTTCACGACCAAATTCACGGCAATACATTTTACAGAAATGTATAAAGTATTATATATAATATTGTTTAAAATGTAGTATTTATCTTGCACGTTCAAATATATCTGTGTGAGCGTTTTGGTTGTTTAACCAATATAATAAGAAATACGAAGAGCAGGAGAAAACGGATTGATTGCACCGTCGCCATTCAGATTATTTCGTGTAATTATTACAAGCAACAGTGGTGTGCTTTATTTTTCGCTGGTTTTGAATAGGACGCATACAAAACCAGGGGTTTAATGTGTTGCGATATTAGAACTGATAATGGGATGAAGCCTGTCCCCGCGCGCGCACTGAAGCCGCTCCCGCTAGCTGATCGCAGGGTTGCTTTTCCTGCTGGGTCCTGCCGTTCCATCTACCAGCATCTACTTTGCTCCTTCAGTTTTGTACGATCTCGGGAGTGTCTCTCCTGCCAATAAAGAAAACACAATCTCTGCCAGTGTCTTGGTTCTTATACTGATTTACTGTATGCATTTAAAAGTCTATAAATGTTACCGTTGCTAATAAAACAGCGTCTATCCCACGTCTGTCTAATGCTCTTTGTTGCAAGCAGAAGGCAGCGCAAACCAGTTTCAGCAGTTTTTTTTTTCATCATCGATATTTTCCCTTGCTGCGTGATCGCATGCGTAAATATTCAAGAAGTCTCGAGTAAAACGCACACAAACTTTGGAAAGTATTACCGGCCGATTCATTAACATTCAGGCATGGGATTTTAACAAACACGGGAAAAGCAGAGACGGGGCTGTGGGAGAGTGGGAAGCTGTGCCCATATGATCAGTGAAGATAGTCATGCATGGGGCTTCTCCAAGCTGTATCATGAGGCTTGGCGTAGTCAACCAGCGCTGAGGTGAAATGTTTAAACTTTTATTAATAGTAAATAATTATTGAAATCGCCTTCAGTTGGCCTTCTCGAAATTAGAGCGCTCTAATGTGTAATTCTCGGCAAACACACGAAAGACTTGCATTAGAACGAGTTCGATCTCAGGGATAGTAATGAAAAAGGCTCATGGGCCCCAGCGCCGATTCGGGAGAGGCATGCTCCTCTGGATACATTTGTACACCCTTGGGAATGTGATCAATAGCTTCTAACGTTTATTGTGGATTATAATGAGGTGTGTTTTAAAGCAATGTATAATTAATTGAAAATCCAAAAACTTTGCTTTTAAGTTGATTTGTCTGGTGAAAACATCAGTGCTTGATGTGCTTTTTCCTATACGTACACGCGTTCAACCCCC
>JABFEB020000079.1:13567085-13588857 GCA_019775895.2 Stomatorhinus ivindoensis
CACCACCACCACCACCACCACACAGTTAATATAATCCACCATCATTTGTGCAGGAAGCTGAACAACGCATTTTATAACGCAGTTTTATGCGGAAGTTTATGTTGCTGACAGGTCTAGATGCTGCTCACTTTCCAGAGTTGCGTGCGTTGCACCCCAGTTGATTAGACTGGGTAACTTTTATGGTTTAACTTATATTATAGTATATATTATACTACTCTGTATCTTTTCCAAATGTATTGATCATATATCTAGTAGTCTATCTGCACATCCTGCAGAAGTTGAGTGACCACGTTGAGCGGAGCATATAGGGTGGAGTTACTACCTGTCGACCGTATTGAATCACGATATTACAATTGCATACCTGTGGAAAGAGCCAGCACTGACAGTCACCGGAGGGTGCTTTATTGGTCTTAATTAATAGAGCAGAACTGGCGCCAAAGTTAGCATCCGTATTAATGGGGACAGGTTTTTTCGTTTTTCACTGAATGTTTAGAGAAAAAACTGCTATGCTATATTTTAAGCGACCGCTTTCGGAGCGCTGCCTGGCCATTGTTTAATAAAAACTCTAATCATGTTATGAATTCCAAAATCAATCACCTTTTTATGATTAATGCTTTTTATGATTTAATTAAGTGTGTAACGATTTGAACGGAAATAAGAAAAATGGCTCATTGAATTGATAAAACACAAATCTGTTTAAAATGTGTTTGAGATACAATTATAAACCTAAGCTATGGCATTTGCTACAGACAGTAGCGAGCAATCTGGGCTATCCACATAGTGCTGGTTATGCGAGATGACGTAGCAATATTAGGCGTGTAATATAATTTTTTATAGACATATTCAACTGTAAAATAGTTATATATAGATTTTTGTGTTGAAGAGAAAGTTGAACTATTTAATTTTAATATAATGTTTCGATATAAAAATGAATCATGCATATATTCATTACTGAAACTTTTACTAGGATATGAATGTAATTTTTATACAGTTTTGTGTAGTCTTTAAATTCAGCATATTACCTATAGAGAGCATTTAGGTTTCTATTTAGGACTATGCACATCCAGTTCTAGAACAGCAACACTAATAATGCAGTGACCCACACAACCCCTGACCTGTAGCCTACTGAGCTCTGAACAGCCTCCACAAATCGTTAGATTCCAGAGCTGAGCATTGTTCATGTTCATATTGCAGATTTGTTGATTGCGTAACGGGGATTTGCATTAGGAACACTGTTCTTTAAAAAAAATAGACAGATTACGTATTGCATGTATGTCAAACTGACAAACATCATGCAAAAATTTGCATTTAGTTTATCTTTAATACCAATGAATAACATACTTTTTTTGCTGTGTGATCAAAAATGTAACAGCTTGCGAAACAGCCAACAAATTAAATAATTAACTCAAATGGTTAACTTAAATTGTAGTTTAAGTGATATTTTTATATCAGATCTCATCCTGTAATCCTATACTTTTACGTCATTCACGTATGTCTTTTTGCGTCGGTGTTTTATTTTTCCCTTAATCGCACAGACGTTTTAAATACTGCAAATGGTATACCTAGTTAGAAAAATGATCAACCATGAGCTGGCCATTTAGAGCCTTATTTAGTGTTGTTAAATTATTAATGTTCGTGTTTTTTTCCCTAAAAGATATCGTAATGAAAATGGGCTGTTTTACAGGGTGTTCTTTTAGACGGTATCTACAAAACACGGAAAGCTTGTTATAAAGTCAGCCCTCATTCATTAAATAAGCATGCTAAACATTTGATCACTTTATGTTATAGATCATTTTAGAAAATGAAATTAATTAAAATTAACATTCATGCTGATCGTAAATTTCAGCGACTCTTGTATTTTGGGTTTCCGAGCAACGTTTAGGTGAAATACCTGAGCTGAAACGTTTAATTATTTTTTCAGTGATTAATATTTTACGGTAATTTCAAAACACCTTAAAGGGGTAAGAGCATTTTCACATGCATTTACCATGTTTTATGATTGTGTACGTTAGTGTGTTACGTTTGCTCTTCCTTTTCCCAGTGCTGAATCACTTTACACCCTTGTTGTTATTTTTTACGCATCTTTATAAGTCAGAAGCGCTGGTTTTCTTTCGTGAGTTTCGCGCGGGCCCCTCGAAAGTGCAAACCTCTACCACACTCATTTATCCATTAGGATGGGCTTGGAGGGTGCTAAGGAGACCGATTCACAAAGCAGGGGTCCCCATACTTGAAACAACGTGCTCGGATTCTCAAACATTGAGGGGGGAAAAAACACTGGGGACGGTTAAATAAACCTTTCCGAGGCGCACGGTTACTATTTTAGATAGAAGTAGTTATATTTGCTTTTTCGTGAGGATCGCGTGAGAAAAGTTTGATGGAGAAGACTTTCAGATTAGAGCCATTGTAAGGTAAGAATAACCTACGCACTTCTACCCGCTCTACTCAAAACAATGGTGGAACAAAGGGCAGACGCATTTTATTTTACATTTAATTTACCCCCATTTCAATGCTGGCACAGCGATAAAAAATACATGACAAATACTTTCAGCATTTCACCACACTGGCCACTTTTGCGGCCATCATGAAAATGTTTAAAAAACGTATATCATTTTGCTCCGTGATCATCGAATGCGCCAAATTTCAAACACGTAATGAACGTCTTACTTTTAAGACTGGAAGAAATTTTGCCCCAAAATGTTTCGCCGAAGTTTTCAGCCTTTGTCAAAAGCATACCCGAATACGAAGCATATGTTCTCGGTTCCCACAATCGAATGTGAAAAAGAAACGCGCACAGCCCCTTTATGCTGTCGACCAAACAACATCATCTTCCACACGAGGGGAAAAAAAGAGTATAGGTAGAATTTCAGTTCCTCTGAGGCAGACTCACGAAACGAAAGACCATTGTTGTAAAAACAACACGTGATGTGCAAAAAATGCCGAGTCGTGTGCAAAAAATGCATTTATTTTCCAAAAACCGAATATCGAGTTTAATCCATGACTGTGACCAATTTTGCTGTATACAGAAGAAGCATAAATGTTTCTCGTGTTAATACTGACCTCACAAAGTGCCACCACATTCATACCCAGTACCACCACGTTGTTTGCAAGTAATTTTATTAGGAAACGCTCAAGTACAAGCACTTAGTGTATAGGTAGCTGACTTTCTGGCACATATCCAACCAAAACGCCACAATGCACTACGTAATCCAGGGAGAGTTTATTACTTAAAATGTACCAAGCTGTCTGAAACTTAATTTTGATGTGTGTTTGGTTGGATGGGGGATGGGGGATGGAGGATGAGGGAGTGGGTTCCAGTGACCTTTCACCTCGTCATGTTGTTCCTCTGTTTTTGCAGACCTTCTCATTACCCACAAGCCTTTGCGTAAATCGCGCTCGTGCCTGCTCAAATCCCCCTCTTCAATCCCCCTCTTTAACCCCTCCTCGTGCAGGTCGGATGGTGAACTGTGTCCTGTATGATGAGGTTTACAAGAGCTGTAGAAGACGTAAACTGAGTTTATTTTTGATTTGCCTTTGTAATACAGCAGTGACCATACTATGAATTTTGAGAATAGTATTCATACCCTACCGTTAATTTCACTACGAATATGCGTAGCACCATAAATAAAACAAGCATTTTTTGTTGTGTTGCACGTATCAAGTTGTTGTATATTAAAACACAAATCATTATTAGTCCACACACAGACACACACGCACAAACACACACGTATGGCCAATATCTATGTGTGTATAGATATATTTTGATTAATATATAGGTAGATACAAATATATACACGTATGTATCAAATAATTTCAAAATACTTAAAGCTTGCCTTTTTAATTCAAATGATTTCCTTTTCATGTAGATTAAATTTGATAGTAGCAAATTATTTACATGTGCACATTAAATGAACTGCATGCATAATTTAAGGAAAGCTAAAAAGAAGACCAAGGCGGCGCCAATAAATGTAGTCAGTTCTACTGTAAATATAAAAACAAATGCGAAAATTATTTATCCAGTTGTGAGTTGCTGCTATTTATTTTTATTTTTCGACCGATATATGTTGGATAAAAAAAGAAAAAGCAGGAGCAATACGTACCATCTAAATACGTTTCATAAATACACGGTGCAGTAAGACTGATTACAAAACAGATTTATGATTAAATTAGTCGCATAATTAACTGCACGCTTGCAGGTTAACTGAATCGGACATAAGTCGGGCAAAATGTGTAAAATTGTGTCACTGTCGTTATCAATAAATACGATAACATAAATATAGCTTTTAAAGTGACCTTTGTGCTGAAAAGCTTTTTCCACTTCGAATACTCCAAGGCAGAATTTCATACATTTTCATTTACTTCGGCAAGTAAACTCAGCCATAAAGTGTTCTTCTACTGTTGCCTGTGCTTTAAGCCGAACCCAAAAATATTTCCGAATTCTTGACAGGCTGTTGCTCTGGCGATGGAATGTAACATGATGTAATTGTGAGAACAGATCAGAACGAGATATTGGACCTTCCTAAAAATAGCAAAAAATAGGAAAACCACAGGCATGAACGCGTGGTTAAAGGAACAAAGGTCTTCGATATATATATATGTATATGTGTATATATATATATATATATATATATATATAATTATATATATTTGTGTGTGTGTTTGTGTGTGTGTGATCATACATTACAAAAACATATAATATATATTACATCATTAATATATTGTACATTGCTCTCTACGTCTTCTACGAATTCTTCTGTGAACAGTACCTTACTTAAACAGTACCTTACTTAAACTTAAACACTACATGCTTGCATGTCAGACTGAACTCTCTTTTAGAGGTATAGAATATAAAACTTTATATAATACAAATAATACATTAACCTATGTAAATATGGGGAATACCATGAATTTTTTTATTGCTATGTGGCAGTTATACATGATGCCGAAGTAAATAAATTTCATTATATCGTCAATTACGTTCTGAGTTCACTAATTTTGTTTTACCAAAGAATCGATAAATACCACATGCCACTGATTCATTTAAAAGTGATGTATAAATGAAAAATGATCATTTAGCAACCGGTGAGTTAGTGTGTGTGTGTCTGTAAAAACCTGTTATTTTGACGTTGTGGGGACCATTTTTCCGGTCCCCACAAAAATCTGCGAATGTAATCAGAAATCTTAAAATGGCACAAGTCTCGTATTCCGTTTGATTGTTAAGGTTATGGGTGGGTAATGGTTAAGGTTGTCATTTTGTGATTGGAGTTCTTCCTATAGAAATGAATGGAGAATCCCCACAAACACAAAATTACAAACCTGTGTATGTATTGGGGGAAGGGGGATACATATATCTACTCATATATTATGCACCAAACACAGATGACATGGCAAGAAAGTATAAAGTTGGCTTACACTATGGAGCAGATAGGTGTTCTCGGCTTAAAGTCATAAAACATTCAATGCTGTTATTATTACACGCAATATTGGACAGATAATGCTTAGCTGATGTACTGCATTCTGTCTAATTACAAAAAGCTTTTTATGGCTCATAGTGGAGTGATGTTACTGCTAATTGTGTAGTGTTGATCTTGTACTGCCGACCTACACATTGTTTACAGGCGTTTTATCATTCTGGCGACGCCCTCAGGATAAATTGTTTTGTGAAATAATAAAAACAAAAAGTCAGAAGTGCTTAATATTTTAGTTATCCCTCGTAGGTATCTATGAAAGAAAACAAACAAACAAACAAGGCGTCTTCATAGTTTATATAGTTTTTTCTTTCTTTGTATGTCTATTAATTGAATGCATCTGTGGCTATTATTTAAATACTTGTAAATCACCACAAGTTTTATTTGTCTGCCATGGTCTAACAAGCGAGGGTAGACCTTAATTTGCTTCTCTCTTGTGGGAAATGTTTTAAGGTTGAGGTCGGGTAGAAACGCCCCTAAATTTTAAATTCTGTCAATTCCCCAATGCAGTTGAGGAAAATTTTCCAGGACCCAGAAAATAAGTATTAATTACAGAGCTAACCCATTGATGTTCACAATGTTTTAGAATTGGAAAGCTTTCCCGAAAGCGTTCGGGATTTGCTTAAAAATTGTGCACAGTAGCTGTAATGATAAGAAATAGTAACGCATTACGTTTATTTTAGAAGCATTTCTCTGTACAATGCATGCTTTTTTGGTAAACATTTATAACATACATAGTTATTGTGAGTTGCTGAGATGTTGGACGTAACAGCCAAGTCAGTTCACACAGAGACACTTGTAAGGCAATTCTTGATACCTACATGTCAAAAGCAACATAAACTATTAGACGAAGAGGTCTCAACGTCACTATTCTCGTGTCAGTTGGAGTTTGTGAATAAAACATGAACAGTTGGTAAAATGCTTCAGTGCATTCACTTATGATTTCCAGTTCATCGACATACTAGATCAATTAAAAATCAAACCACGTAAAAATGTGTCAAAGTAAGATAATAATAATTATTTGTTATTTAGAAACACAATGAGCGCAAGAAGTAGCCGTGCGTCAATTAACTGAATTTCAGATAAAATACTCAGAAAAATTCTAGCACAAGTTAAAGTTTAGACGACAACATGTAAAGGCAAGAAAATTTTGTTATATTACACAAACCCATGGAATGCCTGCAGGACACGCATTGAGTTGATGATTATTTTCTAAAATCATTAGTTTATCTACACATAGAAATACGTAACAAATTTCATAACATTCTCCAATATCATATCATTTTAGATCAGTTTGTTGTGACACTTGATTTTTTTAAACACACACATTTATTTGTTTGTTTGTTTATTTATTTATTTGTTTGTTTATTGTGTGAACACATTTGTTTTGCTTACTGACAGCGTGTTCCTGAAGTTATCCAAATGTAAGTCCTTAAGAAACAGCTGTCCTCTTACGCGGGAAATGAATGAATGGAAACCGATATAACAGTAGTTTGAAGGTCGGAAAATAGAAAAATAAAAAATGTCTAAATTGTGCACTAAATAGTTTCAGCCATACATAATTCTTCTTAAAAATGTAATTGCGTAAAAGGTGGGCTGAGGGATGTGTAAGTTAAGTGGTTTCGATTTGTGTATAGCATCTCCTGCCTTTAAAAGCAGTTTTTGACGAAGTCTCCCTGGCCCGGCCGCAGGCAACAGAATGTGAGACCAAGAGACCGCAGGTGGATTTGGGCTACGTTTCGGGATTATACGCCGCTCCTCCTCACATGTGATATTAATGGACGAAAGGAGCGGCACAGCAGATATGGCCGGCCGGTGTAAGACTTTAAAAATTGATGGCGGTCATGAGGCAGCTGTCCAGCTGGAGGAGTGAGGAGAAGGGGGAGCTACCACAACAGCTTCACCTGGGATACAGACACAGTTTGTATTCAAACTCTCTTGTAGGACTACAGGATTGGGAAACAGTTAAGTTTAATAATTTTGTTTCTGGCTGCGTGCAGATATGGACGTCAGTTACCAAAGACAAAGATAAGGCCGTATATCTTCACATTGTTCACTTCCATAGCTTCTCACCATAAAAAATAACAATAATATTTCCACTAGTATCCCTCTCGCTGCTAATATTGTTTTTCCGTAGTGCTGAAAATAGCATGGCATGACTTTAAGGACTATGATTAATTCCAATCAGACTGCCATGATTGCCCATATTAAAGGTGATAAAAGGCTTTGGACAGAATAAATAAGTTTAAAAATCCTCTTGTCTTATTCATAAAAACTGTAGTCGCTGGCGATCAGATTCGGAATTTCAAAGCGCGAAAATTTCCACGTGCGTGTGACCCCCAGAGGTATTAAGGACAGTATAGCACATTAAACGTATTATTACAGTATAAAGATAAAATGCCACAGAAAAATTGACAAAAGACATCACTGATGAACAATTAACTACTTTTAGTCTGGTTGTCTGGTTTGCTCTTCTTTCCTTGTAGGATTACAAATCATGCCTTTTTTTACAATTGAAGCGTGGCAGATTTGGCAATTATATATTTTTTTTCATTCTTGGTGTGAACTGAGTGATAAACCGTTTTGTCATATAAGCAGGTGGATGAATATCTCACACAGCTGGTGAGGCTTCTGTTCAGTGGTTTATGAAAAAGGAGAAACCTGTGGAATTAAAACTTGGTCAAGGCAAATTGTGAAAAAAATGATGCGGCTAAAGGTTTTCATGCTTGATAAATAGGGAAGGAAAGAGGAAAGAAAAATGACAACCTACTGATATTTGCTGTAGGGGCTAGATTCATAAGGCTGGGCCAGGAGTGGGTTAATGCTGTGATATTCTGGCTTTGGCTCATAAACTGCATTTTTTACCCCTCCTGCTTATCACAAGCTTAACAGCTGCAGCTTAGGACAACATTTTAATATAAATCTACCTATCTGGTGAGCCTTGAGTCCCCTTCAAAGCTGCAACTATTTCAGGAGTATTCTTATGTCTTGCAGGTGGATGGTAGTTTGGAATTAATCTTGGGCATATACTGGAATTCCCAATTCTCTATTATGTCCATTTGGGCCCAGTTTGGGATGTATATATGTGAAAACCATGCTTGAATCCAAAGCATTTGACCAAACCACCAATTTTGATACAAGACCCAAAACCTATTGGTGGTTCCACATAAGATGTGCCTCCTGCTGAATTATACTTGCAATTCCCTATAGTTTTGATGCTGTATTTAAAGAAATGTGAACCATCTTCTACGCAATGGTGGAAATTGATTTCAAAACTCCCTCTGTGTGTGTTTGTATATATGTTGCAAGTCCTTTTGCATATATAGGCCTATTTTCAATTTCTCAAGTTTTTCTTATTATATATAAATGATATAGATGCAGGCATATTTTACATGCTAATTTCATATTGTGGTAAAATATGCAAGTGACAGAAAAAAAGACACAGACCAGGGCCTCAACATGAGCATTGTGAACCCTTCATCATTGTCCCGGACAGAAATTGGTTGTATTTTAAGATGGCGACTGCTGCATTTATGTAGGAAATTGATGCACGTACTTCTGTAAAAGTCACATAATCGCTGTCACATAAATGCTATTTAAATGATGGAGGAAATGGAAAAGACCCACTAGAGCTTTGTCACACAGCTGAGGCCAGTGAGTGTCCAGCCCTTAGTGGTGTGTCTTTGTCTGGGTGTGTGCAGGACAGCCTGTCCACAAACACGACCCAGGTCATTCAAAGGAAACATTACAAAAGCTAAAACTGAGCATTATATGTATTATGGAAGCATATATAATCTACACAATTATAATACATGATTCATATACTATTAATATAGTATTATATTATTTTTTCTGCTCAGCATGCAATGGATCAAGACTATTTGGAGACTTCATGGTTGGGTAGATATCTACATGATGTCTATGGGTCACATTCCAAGGGTCACATGACAGGCTACGCATGGCCCTCCATGGCCCTATGGCGATGTGGAGTGGGGCTATCCTCGCTTTGTGGAATTTATCTTTCTACCACGACTCATCCAATCTACATCATGCACTTGTATTATTTCACTGCTGTCAGTCAGTTTCCCAGAGTGTGTTTGCAAGATTCCTACAATTTGGTGCTGCTGTGATCCGGTACAGAGGCCAGTACTCCATGTATCTGCACTATTAAGTCCAGTCTGAAAGCTCTGATTATATTTTGACGGAAAATCTGTCTGTATTGCTGGTGTCAAGTCTCGATGCACTCACAATCCCATAATACTGCACATCGTGGTGATTATGCTCTTTCCTTCAACAAAGTTAACCCTCCATGAAGTCTCCAACTTTTTACTGTGTCCTGACAGTTGTGTTTTAGTTCATGAATAGGCCTTTTCAGGGATTTGTATGCATATTCAGACGGCTGACGTATTTAGAAATCACATATTTTTTTCTGCTGGAAGGTACAATAAAGATTATGGGACTTTCAAGATTAAATGTCTGAGGCACATCCTAAGCTATGTAAAAAAGGGGCTCCTGACATCAATCACCACATTACATCACAAGCAAGTTCCTGAGGCCCCCACCCCCTTCCACCTCCCCCATCCCCACATCCCTTGCGTATGGAATACAAACTCAGCCAGCTTTTGCTGGGCACTGTTTTTTGAGCTATTCTGAGGAGGAAAGGTCTTCTTTCTCCCCTACTCCAATAGGAATAGGTGTAACATCTGCTTTCCGTTGTACCACAAAAAGGTGTTTCCTGCCGAACAAACACAAGCGCATAGCGAATGTCGCAATACATTATGCATCTCAGTCCGCGGCTGTGTTCCCCTGTAATTGCACTTGACAGGGGGAAAAGAGCGCGGAATTTGCTCCGCTGCGCTGTAAAGAATTAAGAGAAAATCCAGCGCGGAGCAAATACGCGCCAGTTCGTGATTCAGCCGTTGTTTGCGGACTCTGACCTTCTGGTGCGCAATGTTGGACAACCGTAGGTCTCACGTTATTTCCAGCAGTAGTGAGAAAAAGCGTTTGTTTTCCAATCTTTCGTAGTTATTGTTATCAATTTTATTTTTTAAAGTATTTTTTGGCAGCAATAGGTGCAATTAAAACGCTTGATCTGAATTATAAGATTAAGAAGTGAATACTTTCCCCAAATCCTCTACAGCTATGTCAAAACACCGAAGCTAGTTCAGACGCAAGCTGACTGATTTGTACAGTAATGAAAGGTTTCCTTTCACATTGATCATTTTTGTACCTCACATATTCTGTATTTACTCCTTTTCATCTTTGTTTTTGCTCTCAAGTCGGATTAATTCTAAATTAAAATAAGATTTTACGTAAGATTGCAAAAACGCCAAATGGAATATATATGAATATGTCTATATAATCTTAATATATCATTGATGTGTATGCTTTATTAATTTTCCTGGTCTCACACGAGCACAGCACGGTAATGAATGAGATAAAACATTTTTCCGTACTTTATAGGCGCTGAAATTCACAATATTTTTTGCAAATACACTTACATTTTAATGTTTAGTTATACAACCTCCTTGTTTTCCATATTTGGGCAAAATCATCTATGTCAGTGTAGATGGTAACATGTAAAATTTTCAATATCGCCGCTTTAAAAAATGACTCGAATACTGGAATATATCAGTTAATGAACATTAACGGGGTGAGTGCAAATGCTTTCTGATGATTTTCGCCGGGTTTTCATAACGGCTCGGCTCCCAGGTCAGAGAACGTCAGCGAAGACGCCTGCGGCTGCAATAAACGTAAAAGAGGGAGAGAAACAACGCGGACTGAGACGCTGAGTGCTACCCCGCGTGCTCCGGGCCTTCGTCAAAGCGAAACAAAATCACTAATCAAAATAAAACACGAAGAAAAAAAACAAATGATCTTGGGTTGTCATGAGTACGGGTCCTTTTATATATAGTCTCTTAATTTAGTATCAGTTCCCATCACTTTAAAAACTAAACTCTCCTTTAGTCAGTTGTCATCTGCCACGTTTTTCAAACGTCGATTTTTGTGGTAAGACATTGAAACACTTAAATTTCAGTAAAATTATACTGCAACTATGCTTAAAATTTATTTATACTCATCTGTATTCTTTGACCTTTAGTTGCTAACCATGTTTAACAGTCATGACCATGTACAGGAAAATACCCAAGTATCTTTGGTTTTTGGTGAAATGTACAGTCCTGGCCTGAAAAAGTAATGAGCCTAACCATGTGCAGAGTAAGGTAAAAAGGTCTGGTTAGTTTCAATTCATAGGCAATTTGACATTTAGAAAATAAGCATAAAAACATGATTGTTATACTGCATGGCAGACGGATGTTAATGTTTCTGAATCTGGAAGAATAAACGTATATTTTTTTCTGATCTCTGGAAGATAAGATGATTATCTCATGAGCGTGAAGGAACAAAATTCCGTAGATATGGGATCAGCATTGGGATTTTTAAAAGCACAACAATAAAGATTGCCTCTTTTCTGTCAGAGAACTGTCATTTGGAAATTCAGCAAGGCGCTAAATCACGCCGTAAGGGGTTATAGAGGCAATTTAGCCTTTCTCAAACACAGCTCACTCACAGCCAAGAGCTCAGTTAGTCCCAAGCTTAATCAAGTGCAAGTAGTGAAAATCATTCTGCTATTTCACTGGGTTGGGTTGCTTCAGCAGCTGTCCTCCTAACCCCCTTTGTTCTCCAGAACTATAATAGGTTTCCTGGCTCCCCCTGCCCCCCATCTCATTCCGAATGTAGACTCTGCATTTAAACATTCCAAAATTAAGGCAAATAATTGACAGTCATTCCTGGAGACCTTTCATTTTCCATATTACACAGACGAGGCTCTGGTGTCCTCTAAGATATTGCCAAACATGTTTCTCTGGAAACCAACATTATCACTGGGCAATTATGCGAAGCAGGAAGTAGCAATTCATATGTCGATTTACACATTTAATTCAAATTAAAGTAAAAAAACAACTCCTTTAAGGCCTTTTTTGCTCAATTGAAATTTGTTGTTCAGAGGATCAATAAAACAGATGTATTGCACAGCTCTTCAATTTCTTAATCAGCAATTTCTGTTTTTTCCTGTTGATTGAAATAAAATATGTAGTTTGTATGCAAGCATGTCTTCCAAGTATTTGTCTTCCAACTGAATGCCATAAAGCTACATTTGAGTAACCCAAAATGTTTGATAGAACTATTTAGAAGGTATGTGAAATCGAAAGGAATTGCCTCCCAAAATTAAGGTTAGGTTAAAAATGTAAACTCAAAAAACAAGCAATGCAACACATCCATTTTGTTGTGTCATTAGGCCCTCTGGGGCACAAAAACAACAATTCAAAGTTTTAAAAAGAACCAGGTCGAGTGAATTGTTTTGACAAACTCCATGTCCACAAGAAAAAAGAAAACCACGCTATAAGGAAGATGACCCCATGCTCTTGTGTCACGAAAACACAAAGGTGTTTATTGTTTTAATCCACTATGCACATTTTTCCAAATATAACATTATTTCTATATTAAAATATAAATATGTTTATTTTCATGAAAAAGTATTAAAGTCCTGGTTTTTGCAGGTTCCTATAGGGGGTAATAGGTAAATATGAATAGAGTGTAATCATTTTAAAATGGCACTAAATATATGAATAGCAAGAATTTCCTCCTGCAACCTTCATGACCTATTCTCGTCACTAAATCGTTAAAAGAGAATTTTAAATTGTTAAAAAGTATCACAAATTGAAAATCAAAGATAAAAATGTCCTAATTTTCTAGCTAACTTATTCGTTTTAGTGGTGTTTCATTACCTTCGAAATACGTAAATCGCACACAGCGGAAGTTAAAAAAACTGGACACAAAATCAGGAACGTAAGCCTAAATAGTCCCCCGTTTTACGTCGTATTTTATCAACTTAATAACCAAGTTAAAACTCTCTTTCAATTTGCAACAAACAGAATGTATATTTAAACCAAATAATCACCGTCAAAATTATGTACTTGGTGGATAAAATTGATCAATTCGACTAAATAACATCACGATAACATGTCAATTTCACATCTTCCACCTAAACTGATAGCAATATGGTAGCTCATTTTTCAAAACATAAACCTATCGTCTCCTGTGAGTCATGCAATACTATAAACAACAACTGACATTTCGATGTTTTGAACAGATGTTTCTACTGCATCCACTGTAAAAACACTGGTTTCTACTGCATCTTCTGTAAAAAAACATATGCGACGGTTGTCCAATTAGAATTTTTACGTTAAGTACCCGGACTGATTTTAAAAAATCATGGGTATTCCAGTTTCCCATAAACACAAGTTTTCCTAAGCGGCTGAATGGCATCCATCCTTCGTTCAGTTCTTCCCACTCTCGCATTCCCCTTGAATTCTTTCCATACATGAAGGATTTCAGCATTTATTCCAAAGGCTCAGCCCTCGCTGGCCGTAAACTCCATCGCCATAGGTTAAGGCAGCACGAGACGACACTTCCCGGGGACTTCGCGGAGCCAAAATGGCGTCCAAAGCCTGAAAGTAGCCAGCCCCAGCTTGTTCGGTCTGTCCCAGACGCGCATGCGCGCGAGCGACCTCAGCGCTCGTGTTTCCTCGCAGGGTACTCGTGAGTGGAGTGTTACAGTGGAAGCTAGCCTGCTAGTCAAGGGGCTCATCAAAGTCAACAACATGGCTTTTTCAAAAAGTGGAACCTAACCGAATTTGGCCGAGAAGGAAAACGGAAAGATACGGTCGCTAAACGTTTTGGTCCTCTTTCTTTTTTTGCTCGCTTTTTCTCAATAGATGGTATCCAGCGAACCGTCTCTAGCAGTGGAAGACGACTACATCGCCAATAATATGAAGGAGATGATTGGAGGCTGCTGCGTTTGCTCAGATGAGAGAGGCTGGGCTGAAAATCCACTGGTTTACTGTGACGGGCATGGTTGCAACGTCGCTGTTCACCAAGGTAAAAAAAGAAAACACGTAACGCTGGCTGCGAGAGGCCTTGCTTGACACCTTTGCTTCCTAGGTAACATGTGCATGTCCCGTACGCTGTTTAATTAGTAGGGAGTGCGCTGTTTACACTTCGTAGGAATACTCCGGTCAGGTACACGTTCAAGGCCTCGGATTTAGCAAGTCGGCCGCCGATGGCCGACAGAAGAAGCGTTTGCTGGGTCGCCTAACTGCGACGCGGGATCGAATGAATCGTAAAGTTGTCCACATGTCATGTGACCGTCATTAAGAAAATGAGAGTGACTGCGGCGTACGTGATGTGTTTGGGAAGGGAGGGGGGACGAGGTGAGGCGTGCGCTTTCCCGGTGGAAAAAAAGTGCGGCTGCGCGCGCCGCGTCAGCGGTTTCCTGTTAGGCGGCTCGGCGCGAATATGTCAGAATGACACCTAGCGTCCGTGAAATCGGTCGTAGTTTTTTATCACATTATCCCAAGACTTATGCTTGTGTATGAGGTTTTAGTGTGTACACAGAGAGAGAACGTTACTGTTTGAAACAAGGACTTCAGAGTTGCCCCCCCCCTTTTTGCTGAGAGGGTAGCCGCTTCAGGTCGGTACGGCCCGTGACTCTGGTCTCATCATGTTTCGTTGGTCTTGTTTTTTTGTGGCGTTAAACGTTTTGTCGTGTGGAATCACTCGTAAGTGTTCTGTAATAACGTCGAATCTCATTTATCCAAAAAGGCCGAAACGAGTTAACTGTAATACGCCATTTTTTGTGCCGCGCTGCATGAAGTTTCCATGGAAACAGTGTGCAGACTATCCAGACAGGTGCTTCACGCCTGTCTTACCTTTTGCATTTTTTTGTCATTTGTAAATATTACATATGGAAGATTTTTAAACACCAAACGTCCCATGATTTTAAAGTTTTCCCACAAACGTACGAATTACAGTAGTTGGTTAAAGCTGTTGTCGTTATTAGTTTATGATTTTAAATCTATTTGCATCATTTCCATCTAAAGATAACTAAATAATAAACAGGAACAGAGTAAAACCAGTAATAGCACTCAGATGCAAATTATAGTTTGGTATAAATAGAAAATCACTCATTATTGTAATAATTTTAAATGTAATATTTAAAATATGTACTTAACAATAAAATAATGATTTAAGTGACCTTATCTTGCAATGATGGTCAGGAAAACTAAAATCTAGACATTTTCAATGCAGAATTGCATGAAATATTTAGATGTTCAAGTGTTATTGTGTTTTTGATTTTAATTTGTCATTCTGTCTCTAAATTTGTAATATAATTTAAACCTCTGTTCACTACAATCAGGTGCAAGCTTAGTAACATTAGTCCTGTGTATATTTAGGATTTCTGGAGTATGTACACATAAATATTTAAATTATTTTTCTCAAATTCCTGCACTCTTAAGTAAAGCTAAATAAATCATTATTGCTTCATAAGTAAGAACAAGACAATATCTTGGCATGCTTTAAGGTGTTTTGGCTGCTCAGCATGTTTTCACTGTGATCATGACTTTAAGCTGTTGAGTATTTTATGTAAAACTGTGGAAACTGTGGCTTGATTATTCTGTGGTACTCTTACCATTTAGATCAGTGGTTTAGGAACCACTGTTTGTAGTTGTAAATTATGTCTTTTGTGTTCTCCGCCTTGACCACAACTCAGCAGGGGCCCAGCTGAAGGCTTTGATGTCCGGTGACCATGAGATGTCCTCCTTCATAGGCTAAAATGATTGTGAAAGGGAGAACTTTAAAATGAAATTGCTCAGATTCCAAGCCCATTTGTATTTACACTTGTTCATAAGCACTTGTAATTTTTGGATTACAATACAGTCCCATACTGACAAGGACAATGAAAAATGACTTTGAACTGAAGTTTGAGTGTAATGTACAGTATTTACTATTATATGTGTAGCATATCAACCACTTTGTATATCATTTAGACATGGCAATGCTTTTTATGATAGACATGCTCCAACCTGGACAATGAATACTGTTACAATATTTCCGTCAGTCCACACCTTCTCCTGCAGCATAGGCTTGGATTTAATATTTTTATATTTTGAATTTATATTATTTGAACTAATTGACAGATGAGAACAGCTTTGCTCTCATTGTTTTAATAACATTCTACTCTGCTTATTGGTACGTGAGCAGCAGAAGCCTTATGTTCATTTTGTCCTGATTACAGCCTGCTACGGCATAGTGCAAGTCCCGACCGGCCCCTGGTTTTGTCGAAAATGTGAATCCCAGGAGAGAGCAGCAAGGGTGGTAAGTAACCTAACCTGCATTAATAATTGTTAACCTACATTTTCCCAGCTAAAGGGCGGGAGGATAGATCCTGTGAACTTTAGCACGTAAGAAATCTGCAGTCATCTGTTGAATATATTGGATTACATAAAGTATTTTGTATCTTACTGAGTACTAGGAATGTGCACGTTATGATCACAAGAAATATGTCTTTCTTGTAGCAAGCATTCTGTTTCTGTTGGTAAAAGCTAAACTTTTTTACAGTTGACTGATTGCTGCTTGGTGGATTTGAGTTGCGATTTTTTTCCAGCCTCCATCCATCTGCTCCCTGCACTCTAAGTGTATCATGGATCTGACACCCATGATGACACAGTTTCTTTCATGAAGTCATAAATCACTATTCTTTTGTTTGGTTTGCTCTCTAATTTCATTGCTTATCAAACAAAACGGCCATATTTATTCCTCCAGGGTCTCAGCTGTGCGGGAACGGAAATACCGTTTGATCCTGTGGACTGTTACTCCCAGACAGTTTAATTTCTGCATGTTATTGCATGTTTTCCACCATGGATCTGACAAAGTATGTGAGAGTATTTTCCAGAAGGTTATTTATGATCACTTTGAAATTCATGATATTAGGATTGAAAGATTTCATTCTTTTCACAGAGTTGAGGAAGCTGAATGCTTATGGAAGTACTAATATTTCCCAATTTACCAATATAGCAGTATATCTAAAATATTTGTTTTTTGAAAAATACTTGGAATGATTTCTGATCTATTTGAGAACCGTTTAAAATGTTTTGTTCATGTTCATAATCGCATTATGTATGTTCATAACTTCAAAAACACGTTTTAAAGGAAATTTATAACTTCTGCAAAGGGATCATCTAAAATAATGGTCAGCGTTCATACCCGTCTTGCTTTTTTTCCATTTTCATATGCAGTTTTGTTACATTGTCAGCTGTCAGTCATATTGGCGGCAGAGTTTGAGTTTAAGAATGTAGTTGGTGTTGCTATAGAATTGTAGTAATGCAAGCAGCTTGAAGGGTCTTTATTATAATGGAAAAGTTTTTGCTTAGATTCCATGTGCTTTGCACAGGTAGTTAGCAATAGCTGAAAGGCTCAAAGACTTGTGCATTGGAAGACAGATGTCACATGGTACTGAGAAACTGTCTCAGCTTTTGAAGCTGGGAGAAGATGTTTACAGCTCTTTAATTATCTACAATATATACAGGAAAATTAACATGGGTACTAATATCACCAATAACCATATTTTTTCATATTTCTATTGGGATCTGGCACTGAGTTACCTTGCACATTAAGCATTTATTAATTTTGCTCATTTGGAACTCATTAGTCCTTTGAAAGTGATAGTTGAAGTCCTTAGGCACAAGGTTCATTTGGGGTGATGTTTATATTTGTGATAGACCTTAAATATATTTTCATCAAAAGTAGGAGACGCAGAACTCGTCTTAAACATATTTAAAATGCATACCTATATTCTTTTTTGGTCAATTGCTCTGTGTTTTCGGTTTACTGCTGGATGTCTCTTCAGTCTGTCCTGCTGGGGTGTGCTGGTCCTCAGTTGGCTGCTCCCGAGTTCATGTTCTGAATTAAAATGATGTTTTGCTTCTGGTCATGCTAATATCCTGGTATGTTGGCTTCAGTCAATGTAGAGAACTGACTTTAAAGTGCTTACACCTCAGCCCTGCAATTTAGCTTCTGAGGTTGTTGAGCTGGATGTAGGAAACATGTTGTCACTGAACGTACAAATATGTACACAAAAGGCACACTCTGTTCCTTTATCCATCGGTTAAATACATGCTATTGCCTGTCTTGCTTATTATGTAAGACCTGTGTTATGAAGACCGTGTACTCTGGCAGAAGCTAGACCACTCAAGTTATTTGTCTTCCTTCCTAGTATGCACAGTATGTTAATCTTGTATGATGAAGATGCATGTATCCTATTAAAGCCAATCCCATGTCTCTTCTGGGCTATAATAGCAACAACACTGCTCTCAAAATTTCATCTTTATCAGCAGTGGTAGCATCCACCCAGCGCCCAAGGCAAACGTAAGATTTTCGAATATTTCATATCTAATCTAATGTGGAAAAAGGTTTAGAAGAACCCCATTGAAAATAAAACGCTGTTCTGATCTTTATCAAACATATTGATTGCATTTTATGATATGTGGCCTACAGAGGGTAATATAGTTCCCCATTTTTATGGTGGAATTTTCTAAATCTGTTAACTAGGGCTGCAACTAACGATTATTTTGATAATCGATTAATCTGTCGATTATTTTTCTGATTGATGGGGGGGGGGTGATTTCCAGCATGTTTTAATAACCCAGACTTTGTCCTCATACAAAGGTTGTTTCCAGCAACTCGTATAAAAAAATTAATGTATGCTACATTAAGAGTACAAAAATATATTAATTTTGTAGCAGCTGAAGCAATGTCATGAAAAACACAATCTTTTTTTTCTAAAATATTAAATAATTCTCTAGTTTTATTTAATGTTGATACACATAACACATGTGACGGGGATAGAGCACTCGAGCGAGTGTGTCTGCACTTATTACGGACGAATAAAGTAAACGTTTATTGCATAGAAAACGCCTTTTCTGCATTTTATGCTAAAAATGCGCTGCCTTGCACTCTCGTGAGACTCCATAGACTTTAGTAGACTGAACGGCACAAATAAGGCAATTGGTGAGGAAATTAGCCGTTTAGTAGACTAAACGGCGCAATTAAGATGATTGGTTAGGAAAAACCCCTGAACGGCAGGCGGCAAATTTCATTTTAAAACGTGTCTGGCATACTACAGTGATGAACTGTAAATAAGATAAATAACATAAGGCTGTTTAGTTTGTTTAATAAAAGGACAAGATATAGACCTGTTCTATAGGAAAGGTAGCCTTAAATGACTTCTGTTGTGATCTGGCGCTATATAGAAAATAAAATTAAATAAAATTAACTTGGGGCACCCCCCTAATACAATGGTAGGGTAAACACTTTGTGGTGTATATAGCCACATTTGATAGTAGCCAATTGTGCTGACATGTTTCCCAGACAACCACAACTTCAACTGTGTTGATGTGCATGTGTGAAGGGGCGGGGCAGCGTTTATGTGCATTTACCCTCCACTACACCACTGAATGAAAGATTTGCGTTAATCTGAATAATTGCATATATTAATCCAAAAACTCCACAACGTCACATAATACATCAGTGTCTCTGCAACCTAATGTCAGCTAATTACCGTCAAATACTACCGTTTCTGGCAGGATTAAAACAAGACTGCTGTGTCCGCCCCCGCCATTTTTCAAATGTTTTTCCCAATTCAAATGTTTTTTTTCCAAATGATTAAATTAGTTGGCAACTACTTTAATAGTCGATTTTAATCAATTTAATCGATTAGTTGTTGCAGCCCTACTGTTAACTAGTCTTTTGGATGTCACAGTAATCACATTTTATCTTGCTTTTAGTGAGGTGAGATGTTTTCACTGGTTTCTAAATGTTTACTATAATGGGAATGTGGTCTGACATGAATTTGTGTAGTGGTACACTATGGTAATGGTACCTCAGTTGACTCGGCCCACTGCATTGACATCCAGAAAAAACTGATGATGAATCATTTCTGTACTGCAGTAATTTTTGGACCAACTGTGTTTTCATTAAACAAGAATATCAGACTTCATACCAGGTGCTGTTATCCTTTTTATGAGGCCAATGAGATGCTTGGTTACAGAATAATCCAAGGCTATATCTGATTACACAGAAACGTTATTCCCTCTAATCATTTCACAGTGAAGCCATACTCACTGAGGCCATGTGCAGTTTTTAGTCATACGACACCGAGGTACAGTGGACAATGAAATGGAACGTAATTTGCATTTTGTTTACTAAGCTGTGTGGCCCTGCATGCAAAATGCCATGCTATGGATACAGTATGGAAGAATTAAAGACAACTTGATTTTTATCTATCTATCTATCTATCTCTATCTATCTATCTCTATCTATATATATATATCTATCTTTGCTGGGATCGGGCATCCTAATTCCTTTTGGGACTCTTTAATTTCTCAGTGGTACCAGCTGTTATAGCTTTAGAGAGTTCTGCAAAGGGACTACAAAAGCCTACCTTCATTCTTCTTGTTTAATCTATCATGGTGTTGCCTTTTTGAAATTTGCTTGTTCCAGCAATGAGTGAAAGGTGCACATAATGCCTCAGGAAGGTGAAATATAAGGTTGCATGAATACTGCCTGTTTGGCCTTTTACTGCAGGAACTAGACACCTCCAGAGTTTGTGGAGGCTCACCATGATTCTGAGTATGGAGGATGTGATAAAAGACCACTGATTATACTTCTTAAAAATTCTCCTACTTCTGCACACACACACACACACACACACACACAGTGTGAGTTATATGCACACAGACAATTGCTTTTTGATATATTTTGCTTTCTTCTTATACTGATACAGTCCTACTGTTTCCCTTTGGAGTCCGAAGCAATATTAAATAACGCATGTCCAATCGCTGCTTTTCAGTGATTACAACTTTCCGTGTTTCCACATTTGGATATCACTTCTAAGATTCTTGTGCCATTTTATAGATTTCTGCAGCTGTTTCAGCATGTTGCCACACATTGACAATTACATCCCAGTCAAAGTGCTGAGGCCTTACTAGTATAGTGCGGATCTCTGGCATCTGGTCTTGGATCTGTTGTACATTCCTACAGCCTCACTAACCACTAACTTTTTGTTTTTTTTGGTGGATGATGGAACTTAAATTCAATTATTTGTTTGACTGTTATTTTGTGAGTTGACTCGAGTTGGAAACCTAGATTTGCTTCTAGTTTTTCTTCACTGGATGGTGTGCTTCCTGCTGCAGGTATAACTCTTACTGTTGTTTGCCTTTTATAATTGGGAGAATGTAGCCTTTTGGTACTTGTTGAACCTCTGGCCTAAGTAGCGTCCCATTATTATTTGTATGTTGTTTTGAGCTGTGTATTTTGAGCGGTGTTTAAGTCAATTTCACTGGATGGTGTGCTTCCTGCTGCAGGTATAACTCTTACTGTTGTTTGCCTTTTATAATTGGGAGAATGTAGCC
>JABFEB020000079.1:13588957-13615629 GCA_019775895.2 Stomatorhinus ivindoensis
TTTTGGTATTTGTTGAACCTCTGGCCTAAGTAGCGTCCGATTATTATTTGTATGTTGTTTTGAGCTGTGTATTTTGAGCGGTGTTTAAGTCAATTTCTGCAGTAATTGTTTTAGTCCTTTATGGTAAACAACTGATTTTTATAAGGGTTTTATTATAAAGTTATGCTATCTATATTTCTGTTGTGACCTTGTTTGTTGTGACTTGTAGGGAATCATCCCTCCTTACTTCTGCTAGATAAAACACAGATGGCATTCAGTGAATCAAGCAATGAATTGAACTGAAACATGAGGACACATTAAGAGGGATGCTAGCGTGTGCTAATGTTGTTCCAAAAAGACTGTTTGTGTGAGGCAGTAAGGTGTCTGTGACATAAGTCATGTGTTTGTCCATTAACTGTTACTGTGGTATCATGTGTTGCTGTAGGGAGGCTCAGAGCAACAGATCAGTGTGTGTAGCTTTTCTCAAAGACTGAAGTTTATGGGAGTAAACCCTGGATTTCTTGGAAAAGTTTTATCTAGCAGTGAATAGTCAAAGGGCCCTGAGAGAAGGTGATTGGTTGTGTAAAGGACTTCTCTCTCATGGTAAAACTTAAAATCTCATCTGTAGCTATATTGTGGAAAAGTATATAGCTTATGTGTGTGTTTGTATGGCAAATAAAAACATACAGATGGTGTGTGCTTCACGAGCAAGGAGGGCAGAGGTTGTGGACATTTAATCAGGAAGCAAAGAAATGCCAGTGTGTCTTTCCTATTGCCCAGCCCCCATCTGCTGAAATTTGTCTAGACCATTCTGCTTGTAAGATGTCAGCCGGCTCAGAATGATGTGGGGACAAATATCTACCCGGTTGAGTTAAACTTTTACCTAGGGAGTAATGATCCCTTGTGTTCTAATAATAATGATTGTTATAGAAATGGATATTAATATGGCTGATGCTTTTATCCAAAGAGGCTTAAGGATTTTGGAATTGGGTTATTGCTGGAAGCTATCTGGGTGACATTGCTCAAGGGTACCTGGGAGTTGTGCAGTGGTGATTTCACCATGTTAATTGAAAGTCCTCCAGAGCAATACTGTGATCACATCCTTCCAGCTATGATAGTGTGGGTTAAATTTCAGTCTAAGGCAGCCTCCTATGTAAAATGGAATTCAAAATGGAATCGTCACTAATTTAGGTCCTCTGGGAGCCTCACTAATTTAGGTCCTCTGGGAGCCTCACTAATTTATGGCTTCTGGGAAACACTAGGCTAGTTCTTGTTTTGTTTATCCATCACACTCAGTCATCTCGTCCTTCTCTCCAATCCTCTTCAGAATGTTACAGCTCTCAGTTTCATAGATGCATATGTATTTTCCTCATGTTTGGAAAATGGAGGCTGCCATGGCCAGGTCAGGATCCTCTGCTTAGTCGTGTCAGGGAGCCCCCATACTAAACACAAGCCTCCTGTGTGTTCCATGTGTGCCCCTCCTTCCCCATGTGCACTAAAGATTAAGGGGTGGAAGGGAAGAAAGGCCAATCAGCAAGCCCCAGATGGAGGAGGACGGTCTGCCACCCACCACAAAGATGCGGAGGACGAGGGACATGCCAAAAGTTTAAAAACTATGAATACATGGGTATGTGGCCTGTCCATTTCAACACATCTTTTTTTTTGTACCACCAGCAAGATTCAAGGCAAGTTGTAGTTCTGTGCAGGTAATCTTTCAGTTTAAGTTGAAGCATGTGCCAGTAGCAAGTTTGGTTCCTCTGTGTTATTAGGCTGATGCAGGGGTGGGCGAATTAAGTCTATAAATTCCTTCTAGAAGGACCAGCATGATGCTTCCACCTGAAATATGTCACATAACTCCTATTTTTTAAAATATAAGATTGGTGAATTTCGTATTGCTGGAAATAGAATTTATATACACCAATAAAGTGATCCTTCTTTAAGAGAACAGCATGACCCTTTTTGTTGTCAAAAATCATTCGTCATTTCAAATCTCAAATGACAGGCATGCATGTGGTTTTCATATCACCATTCCAGTGCAGTGTTCATAGATGATTTCATTTCCCCTTTTCTGGGTGCATCAGCTTTTAAGGAACCTTCTCTCTATTCTTTTCTGTTCTGCAGTATGTTGTTGGTTGGGTCATGTGATATATTGCTGTGATGTCCACAATAAAGGTTCTATGACTGAACCTTTTTCCACAGTCTAAATGGGAAAACCCGGTCCCACCATTTAACTTGACATTATTGGCATGGCATTTTCCTGTCTTTATTTGGTCTCATCCTCCACAGTCCCACTCTTTCTTGTTCCACATGCAGAATGCATTTCCAATCAGAATAAAGAAGGTCTTGGTTTAATGGTTGCTTCTGGTTCTTTTTTAAACAAATTGCCTAACAATGTTGAGAAAATAAAACATGTTGCTGCAATAAAAGTGTAGATTTGAAGTTGACATTTTTGCACCACCTCTTCTGCCATCTCATTACCTAAATGTGATTCAGAAATAGCCTTCCTTTTTCCTGTTTTCTTTTCTCTCCTCCGAGCCATTTACACCAACCCGTTCCCCTTCCAGGGTTCTCCTGAGAGCCGTGTCCAAGTGTCCACCGTGAACCTCTTTTTCCACGAGTGTGATCCTGTGGAGCCACCTGCCGTGTGTTTGCACTGGTGCAGTGTAGGCTACGTCTAAGACCTGTGTCTGTCTTCCTTCGCAGAGGTGCGAGCTGTGTCCCCACAAAGACGGTGCTCTCAAGAGGACAGACAATGGAGGTGATGCCTTGCACTTTCTGGATAGTTTCTGGATGTGTGTGTCATAAAGCAAGCCCATTAGTCATGAACTTTCATCTTTATTGCTGAGTATTGCAATTTCAGTCCGTTTTTAGATGCTATTGTCCTTTAAATATATAATACACTATTTATTAAATAATACCGATAATACACTGTAGTTACTATATCAGCAAACGTCAGTACTTTTGGAATTGAAGGAGGAGCCGATGTGGGAATTGTCATGTGACTGTTTTGTGCTGTTCTGTTGTTTTGGTCCTTTGTATAAAGAGGCCCGGTTGTGTGTCACGCTGCTAGTCAGGTTAAGAACTCAAGCAAGGAGGTGCTCTTGAGTTAATGGAGGCAGTTATACTATTCACCGACAAATATAAGTGAGCAGAACCGGAGGATCTGTGGTATGCGTGTTAACATGAGCTCTCCACGGGTCCCAGGCACCCGAGGCTGCAAACGGCACGCTTCCCGAGTGTGGGCGGGCCCCCGTAAAGCCGCCTGGCTCTGGCTTATGTCATTTGCAGATTGGGATCAGGACTTGATCGGCTGCAGCTGCTTTCTGGAGGATGTCCCAGTGGGCTGCTGAATGGGCATCTTTTACACCTGTTGGATTGCGCAATGTTTTAAGTTTATGGAGGGTTGGGGTTTGTCATAGAAGGACTGCACTAATGCAGAATTAAGAATTATTTTAAGACTTATTTCAGTGTTTCTTGTTAGAGTGAAGGTTATTATAAGCAAACTTAGGTTACTGCTGCAAGGTGTTTAATAAAATCCCCAGGTTTCAAAATGAAGCTGTTTTTTAACATTTGAGGGAATGATACTGCTGCCCTAGTTGTTTCGCAGAACTTATTTATTTATTTTTTTAAAGACTTATTCAGTCTAATATGCGATCATTAAAGGCTAAGTATTATAATGATTAAAAAATGGCCTTGTAGATCGTAATTAAAATATTAAAATGTGTGCAACATTACTCAGTGTAGTGCTGCTTGACAGTTAGCAACTGCAGTCCTCAATCGCGGGTCAGAAGACAGCCAATCACAGGTTGTCAGTATGACGTGGTAGTGCTGGCGTCTGTTCTTTGTTTTGCTTCTCTGTGCTCCTTTAACTTGACCCAGTGTGTGACGCAGGGGGGTGCCGCCTTCGCTTACTTCGCTGATTAATCCAGCAGGGGACCTGTGGGTCGTTGGCACGCTCTGTGTGTGCCTAGGGCTTTTACGATGGGGAGGGACCGCCCCACGGGGTTGCCAGGAGTCTCCAGCCATGTAGAGTTCACACAGAGGTCATGGCAGACTGTAAACAGGCCCACTGTGCCTCACGAGGTGTGGGGTTGCACGTGAGAGCTGCATGTCACCGTGCTCCCAGGAGAGTGTGCGTCATAAAATGTTTCCTCTTGGTCTTTTTTTGTGGAGTGACATAAACTACTTGACTTATTCAGGGAGAACTAACAAGTTCCTAATTTCCTAGTGGCATGCAGAGTATAGTTTTAGTTTAAACAGGATACAGAAAACACCTTTTTGAATAGAAGAGAGTTAACACCTTAGTACCACTGTCACTAACACTGTGCATGAACGACCTATGGGAACATTTCCATAGGGGACTATGAAAATGGGACTAAGCAAGCCATGGCTCTTTGGGCCTAGCACGAGCCGCAGCCCTTTGTCTGGTAATCCTTCTGGTGGGACACCGGGCTCCTTCATCCTTGACTCTTGCATTGCCTCCTTCGCATCACCCTCTCGCATTGCCTTGGGATGTCATCCCCTGGGTTGTTTTTACAGGTGGGATGGCAGTTAAGCAGGACGAGCGGCACATTAATCTGAAATAAAAACAAGGGAAGATGAGAAGGAAACTATGCGAGAGGTGCCCAAGTGGGGCAGGGCGACCATATCGATCATTATAATACTTATTAAAAACTGAAGAATAATGAGTGATCTAGTTAAAAAGGTTTATTTGCTCCTGCTCAATCCACCGGTAAACCCATGGCAGCCCGCTGAGCTCAACAATTGGTGAAGACTGCTAAACCAGAACTTTTCAGAATGCCCGCCAATGTGTTAGTGTTCATGTCTGTCTTTCTGTCTCTGTCTATCCGTCCGTCCAGTGGAGTACTAGATGCCGAGTAAACCAAGTGCTCAGTCCAGAGTCTAACCTTGAGGATATTTATGAATACTGACTGTGATCCATGTGACCTCAGCATTGCATAGGAGTGCGCAGCATACCGTTATATGCCCTTCAGTTTGAAACGGCCAGGAGTACAATGGGATTCATGCGTGGGTACTTCAACACCGACGTGGCTTTGCTAGAGGTGTCCCTGCCGCACACATCGGGTGAGAAGTTCAACGCTGGACCCCTTCTGCAGTTCGTTGGTTTTTATTGCTCTCCCTTTATTGCCAGCTGTGGTCTCTATCCTCAGACACAAGTCAAAGACAGTTCATCCCAGGGTTCATCTGGAGGTTTAGTTATTGTTCTACTAAATTGTATTAACACTCACAAATGACTTTCGCGCTCACAATTTCCTAGTGAGTTTGATGGTATTGAACTTTTAGCCCCCTGTCCCCATCTACCCAGCCACAATCTTGTTTTACAACTTGGGAGCTCCCTGGACATTAGTATGCAGCTGTGGAGGGCCTGTGTGCCGCCTCCTCCTCCGCAGTCAGGGTCATGTGGTGGAGACGGTCACTCAGCACGGTCAGCCATAATGACTTTATGTGGCGCAGGGCTGACCTGGGGTGTTGACAGGGTGGCTGGGATCCATCTCTGGCGGATCTTTGCCTGTCATATAACAGTTGTGCTGTTCCAAGTGACACTTGGTTGAGGTTTTGTCTTCCCTCCCATTACTGTTTTTAGAATGAGACCCACATGCCCATTCCAGCTGTTATTGATTATAAATGATCTTTTAAAAAAAAAAAAAATCTGATGATTTTATTGAGAAGCTCATTTCAGTCAGTTCAACTTTAGCAGATGGTTTACACAGTATTTTTGCACCAGCTGCCTGTTTGTGGGGTGCAGCGGCGAAAGGGATCACGTGTTAATGGACATTTCCACATGACATTTAGTAAATCTGCCATTGGGTTTGTGGTTCTGCATGTGCGTCTGCATCGGTCATGTTTCTCTACAACCTGCAGGTTGGGCCCACGTTGTCTGTGCACTATACATCCCGGAGGTGGAGTTCGCCAATGTCTCCACCATGGAACCTATTGTGCTGCAGTCTGTCCCCCATGAACGCTACAACAAGGTATTTGGCCGGGCAGAACAAACGGAACATTTGTCTTTGCTTTCTCAGACCAGATGGACAGTGGAAATGACTCTTATTGGTGGGGCACTGCTTGCTGTATTCAGAAACCTGATCTGGTCACAACAGGCAATGGGGTGGGGGACGTAGGAGTAGACAGAAAGCTTGTCAATCCTTACCCATGCTGAAATTAGTAAGCAGCACTTTGCTAATAATTTTGTTGGACAGAATGCTTTGCTCACCTTGTAATTACTGGCAGTTATAAAATGCAAATATTTCTTTGCTAACAGTATGCTGCTTTGAAGTAAAGTACACCGTCTGTGCCAGTGTCCCTGGGTTGTGATAGGTGGTTGAGAAAATGCCATTAGTCTTTTTTATTTGGCTGCTTAGAATTGAATTCCATGAGCACAACTGTGTCTAAAATGAGAAAATTGCTATGTACACACATTTGATTAGACTTGAATACAAAGAAATGGTAGTTATATTATATTGACAGCAATTCAGTTGTCTGTGGCTCAACTGGATGAAGTTGCAGAGTGTTAATCTCATGCTTGAATCGTTTCTGAAAGCCCTCCAATGTTTGGGGTGAAACGGATTGGATGCTGTTTACATCGGTGTCCTTGCCGTGAGTAAATTAGAAACAGCATGGATGTCGCCGATCAGATAATCAAGGCTCTCGATGTGCCATGCAGCCCCCACGATTGTCACGCCCTCCGTGGTGGAAGGGTGTGCATGAGCGCTATTAGAGATTCAATGCGCTATTAAGGAATGTGGGATTTTCATCTTCCATCCCCCCTCGTGGGAGATACTTGGCAATCTGTGTGCATACACGTGTGTGTGCCCATGTAAGTGACCCAGAGTGACCTCTGCACACAGACGTGTTACATCTGTGAGGATCAAGGCCGTGAGAGCAAAGCCGCCACTGGAGCCTGCATGACCTGCAACAAACATGGCTGCCGGCAGGCCTTCCACGTCACTTGGTGAGTTCAGTGTGGGGCTGCAGGCTTTCCTGCATCATTTCCCTGTCTTCAGTTTGTACAGTGAGCACTTTAAAGAGCAGGCAAATGTTCGGGAGACACGAGCAATAAGTACAGTCTGCTGTAGCCTAGCCCAAGTTTACACAAAATACAAGCCCACCATAGAGCACCGTTTCTCAACCTAGTCCTCAGATACTCCCAGCTAGTCTACATTTGTGCTGCCAGCTCCCAAGACAGCAGGTGTTTGCTGTGCTTGATTGTTTGGTTCAGGTGTACTGAGGGCTGCGAGGGAGTGAAAATGTGGATGGTCTGGAGATCTCTGAGGACTAGGTTAAGAAACGCTGTCCTATGAACATAATGTGTCAGTAATAACACTATGCACTAATTTAAGATGATTTGATGGGGTCCGGCTCATAATCAGGGGTGGATTGATTGACTTGCCCCAAATACAACAGACCTAAATGGAAGCAACTGTTACATGTAAGCGTTGAACCTTAAAAGCTCATGTGTACATTAGTGACTAATGAATCATCAAGGGTATTTTTTTGCCTAGCTTGTCTGGCTTTACACCAGTGTATTAGCAGATCCTCAGAGAAGCTCTTAAAGGGACATGTTTCAGGTTTTGACAGCTGCATATATTAGGCCTCTGGGTGACTGATTAAAATAGCTTTGTGTAATTTTACAGGAAAAAGAGCTGAAAGCTTTGGTTTTCTGCAGCATGTGACCCCACAGTGATCTGTCTGTTTTCCTCCATGTTAACCACAGCGCCCAGTTCGCCGGGCTCCTGTGCGAGGAGCAGGGTTCGGATGCGGACAATGTGAAGTACTGCGGCTACTGCAAACACCATTATGGCAAACTGGTAAGCCCCATCCACCAAGTCAGCCATGTGGACGTCCTGAAAATGGCCAGCAGCGCGTATGCACTGCACAGGCATAGCTGGTGTCCTAATTTTGGACCGGGGCTTTTGCCATTAATGGCCTGGTAGCGCCGAGGAGCATGATATCCAGCAGTTTTTCTTAAAAAATAGCCACTCGAGCATGGCTGTTTACAAAGGCGGCATTCATAATCACAATATAGTAGCGTAAGGATTTTGTGTTGCTATGGGTAGCCACAGATGCACGTATTGGACAGGGCAGCTGTTTAAGTGACTCTGAGCTGGGATACAGCTTGCTTGCTGTTGGAGGTCTTCCTTCAGTGGGAGACACTGAACAAAGAGCGGCCTGCTCTGTGGATTTTTTCCTTTGTCTGCGAGGATTCCCGTTCCTGTCTTGCGCATGCCACTTCAACAGGTGGCAGCTCCTTGATTCTGTCTGCTGCCTGGCTTGGCGGCTCTCTGGAGATGCCGGTGGGGCCCAAGCCCACATCCACAACTGCCAGGCCAGCGTGGTGCCTCCGCTGTTCGTCTGATGCGTCATGTATGGCCATCCGTGTAGCTTCAGCATCTGAGCCTTGAACCAAAAACCCCCCTTTCTTCCCCTGGCTATGCCTTTGCACCTCCTCATCTCCTCCAGCCTTTGTTGCACCCAGGAGCTGGTTGTCCCCCCCCACCCCATCCAGTTTCAGAGGCGCAGATGGCGCAGGCCCTCCCTGGAATCATGTTTCTGCTCTCCTTGCCCCGGCGGGGCTGCAGCCTCCCTCGCCAGTAATAAGCGCTCAGCTACAGCTCTCCATGGCTGGGCACATCCGGAGCTGGCGGCCTCAGGTCTCTGTGAAGGGGAGATGGTGTGGGAGAGCCTTTTTTGCCTGACGACCTGTGCAGGATTTGCTTGCAGATTGAAATGTGCTGAATGTATATGAATGAAGGATGATTACAGCACATGTATGCACAGCAGATATTCTATATATATCCAATAGTTTTCTGATACCCATGCAGAGTATAATTTCAGGTATTTCATGCTTTGCTTTATCCAAGACCTTTCATGGTCTTTCTTTTCCTCTCAGTAACAGTTAAGCTCAAACAGCTCAGTTTAAGGATGCAATGATATGTACATCAGGTTTACACCGAGTTGCGGCTGACTTTTCACATGGAGCAAAGAGAGATGTTTGTTTACTGGAGAAGCGTGTGGGGCTCTATCATTGTCAGCTGCCGCCACATGCCAAAGACGTGTTTTGCTTGAAGTTTGGGGGCAGCAAGCTGTTTTTGGGTCTGCCTCTACGTCTGCTGTTATTGCAGTTATTTGGGTTGGTGGTGACTGTTCATCTGCATCTGACACACATTCAGTGAATAATATCAGCAATATAATTAAATTCTGATGGGAGAAACTAGGAAGAAAAGAAAATATCAAAGGACTAAGTCTAAGAAATCTAAATGTGGTGTTACCCTCTCCAAGTAGTGTTCTGACCTTAGACCTCTGGGTCAGCCCGTTTGGTTTTCGGTTTACAAAATAAATAGCGAGCTTTTCAATGGCTGCTCTTTCTTCTCGTGGTTTTGTTCTTAGTGATGAGTACCTGTGTCTGACATCGTGTATATCTAATTTCTTCAAGTATATATTCATCAACAATGATTACCAGTAGTTATGAATGTATAAGAGATCATGGCATCTACTGTGTTCAGTTTAAATGCAGATTGCAGCAGTGAACATGTATTTTAACAACATTGTTTTCACAACTAGGAATAACCATTATGGTTTCAGTAAATATCATGTGTGTTAAGACATCAACCAACATGCTAACCCTAATTGACAATTTTGGTTCCCTTCCAAAGGTGAAGCCAAGGTTTCTGGGTGTGCAGTCATGTGACTGTAAAGCTTCTGTCCTTGGGGGTTCCAACTGAACACACACACACTCACACACACACACAGTTGGCTAGTCTTCTAAGGCAGTGAGGGTCTTTTGAGAGGAGGAGGTCATTTTTGGTCTCCTGTACTCCAGAAGTACCCCTTTGTAGGAGTCTCCTGCCTGCTGCTACTCGTATGATTTACAAGTTTAAAAGTGCAGGATGCTGTATATTATCTTTTTCAGCGACATGCTGTTGTTCACCCCCCCCCCCCACCTCTTTCACCTTCAGGCAGGGTTATCTCTGTTGACAAGGAAGCATGGGACAGACTTTTTTTTAAATAGTAACTCGAAGTTCCTCTTTCACCTTTTAGAGAAGGAGCAAAGGCCGTGGTAGTAGGGCTCAAAGCTTAAGTGATTCTTCCTCTCACTCTTTGGATAAACATCATGACAAGGACAAGAAGGTAAGGCAGCTTTCAGATGTACCCTACATCGTGACTTGCCAAAATGATATGCCCTTTTCACACACTCAGACTTCATTAAACAGACAGAAATACACCCCTTCTGGAGGATACCAGTTTATAACTCCGATTTGACATTATCCGACTTGGACATGTAAAGAGATGCCACCGTGGTTATAATTGTACAATACTTAAGTGTTATTGAGACCTTTTATCCAATAAAACTGTCAGTTAGAACAAACAGCTGGCATTTGTATTGACCGTGCTCTGAAGCTATTGATGGTGAATTATTGGAAAGCAGTTTTTATATTCATACCAAACAATCAGTCATACTTCTTGGTCACGCTGTACTTAGCAATGGAGCTACTCGCTAAGGCTCCTGTATTTATTGGCTCCACCTGTTTTTGAATAGAGTGATTTAATGGGCGCACACGGTGAATGCGGACATTTCCCAACATAGCGGAATGTGGAGGGGTGAGGTGACTGATCCCTCCAATGCGTAATTTACACAAAAAACGTGTCCTGCCGTTTTTAGCTGGCCTTGTCAGAGCCAAACACTGGGGTCAGTGCTTCTCAAAGCTTCACATGTCATTCGCCAGCACAAGTGTTCCCATTGCATGTGCAATATTTACCGCTTTGCACTCTGAGGTGTATAAAAGGGCATGTCATAACTCACCACCACCATTTAAGCTCTAAGCTATTCCTGGCATTTGTCCTGGCCTCCAGTGGGCAGCACACAATTTCTGTGTTGTGAATGTCTCCTGTTCATGGGTTCGTTGCATAGATGTAGTTCTGTCCCACTCATCCGATTTTGATTTGTTGCTTCACAATGATTGTACCAGTCGGTCATTTTTATGTCTGTCTTGTCAGGAAAGTTAACTGCGCATGCAATGCAAGAAATTCTAGATAGTTGAACCATGTTTTGTCTGTCTTTTTCACATTGTTAAAAAGCTACAGATCGCCGTCCGTCGCGCTGAGTTTTTAATTTTGCTGCTTGGCACTGTGGAGGACTGACAATGTGCCTTCGATGTGTTCCCTGTGCTTGAATGGGGGGGGGGGGGTCTGTCCCAAGGACGCCATTGCAGAGAAGTTTGTCAAACTCGCACTGCATGACTCCATTGTGTCTTTTAGCTTAGCTTTTAGCCTAGCAGATGGGCACAGAATGTAAGGCGCATACCGCAAATTGGAAGGCTCGCACCCATCAGTTTTCCAGCCACTTATCATGGACAAGGGGGGGGTGTGTGTTTGGGGGGGTGGGACAATTCCAAGCAACATAGGGCACAAGACTGGGCTCTGTCAGTGGACTATGAGGAAAGTCTCAGAAGGTGGAAACTTGAACCCCCAATCTTGGGAATTTGAGGCAACAATGCTACTCAATTACAGCGGGATACCCACCCAGAAATAGTCCCCTTCCTCTTCTCCAAAATGGTTGGAAGATGGATGGATGGATTAGTCTTACTTTTCACTCTTCTGATTACAACATGAATTCCTGGCTCTGTTTCTGTTTAGGAATCACTGCTGTTGTTATTCGCATGACCTTGGTCGTTTATTTCTGATTAAGAGAAGGATCCATGTTAAAAGCTGCTTTAAATCAAACCGCTCGTGACTGTTTTGAGTAAGACAAATTCACCCAAGGGATTACCACAGTAACTCAGTGATACTATAATTATCATTAAATTAGCATTTTTAGACTGAAGTCATGCAAATTTTCCAGTAATCTGCATGGGGATTTTTTTTCCAGAATCCCACTGCAATACACAGGATCCTAGTACTGTGTTCATAGGTCCTGTTACTAACACTGCAGTCCAAATGGTAAACCCGCTAGGGTAAGGTAGGGTCCCGCTTGCAGTGCTGTGTCATGGTTTTCATTTTTTTATGATTGTATTTACATGCTTTATATCAGGGCTGCACAATATCACGTCTCAATATAATCGAGATCATATGGCACATGCGCGATAATCACCAGGGCTACAGATGACTGGTGTAAACATTTTTTTCAGACACCAGCTTTTTGGCACTGTGCAGATGTTTACTTAAACCCATAATTTGGTAAGCAGATTAGTAGTACGTGGAAATATTGAGATGTTTATTCTGAGGCCGAAAAGAACATAAGAACATAAATTTAGAGAGGAGGCCATTCGGCCCATCAAGCTTGTTTGGGGAGAACTTAACTAATAGCTCAGAGTTGTTAAAATCTTATCTAGCTCTGATTTAAAGGAACCCAGGGTTTTAGCTTGCGCTACACTAACAGGAAAACTATTCCATACTCTACACGCTGTGTAAAGAAGTGCTTCCACAAATTAATTTTAAAACGTTCTACCACCAATTTTCACTTATGGCCACAAGTTCGAGTATTTAAACTAATATTGAAATAACTATTGGGCTGAACAGCATCCAGACCGGTTTGAATCTTATAGACCTGCATCATGTCCCCCCTTAGTCTCCTTTCCTCAAGGCTAAACAGATTTAGCTCAGCTAACCTTTACTCAGGACGAATCATTCTCGTAGCCCTACGTTGCACCCTTTCGAAGGCATCAATGTCCTTCTTAGGATATGGTGACCAAACCTGCACGCAATATTCTAGGTGGGGTCTTACCACGGAATTATATAATCGTACCATCACCTCACTTGACTTAAACTCCACACACCTAGAGATGTAACCCAACATCCTATTGCCCTTTTTTATTGCTTCTCCACACTGGCGAAAAGTTAGTAATCTGTGTAATTCAATGTATCTTTATGTTTATTGAATTCAGTTAGCGGAGCTCGCCACATGCCACTGTTTAGGTAAATCATGGAAGCGATAAGCTGTGGCAGTATTTTGCAGTTTAAACATGTAAGGATACATCAAATTTATACAGATGACCAACTTTAGAACATCACATCACAACATGCCTCTCATTAATATCTGCTTACCAATCCGTGGGCATAATTAAACATCCGTATAGTACCGTCTGGAGAAATAATTCTTTTAGGATTTAGGCAGATAGTTATTACCTTTTTAGGTTGTTTTGTGATTATTGGTAATTATTTATTACAGTAATACAATTTTTCACCTTATTGCATGACACTGATAAAATGTCAGAATTGTAAAGTATATATGTGAAATGAAGCAAGCTGAACATGCATTATTGCACCAAATTGTTTCTGAACCAAAATCATAAACAGGCGGTGCTACTGATGAGCGCAGCTTGCTCTCCATTCATTGGGTGTCTGCCTGTTTGCTTTTTTTTCTTGGGGAATTAAAATCCCCTTTTAAGATGGAGAAGAGCATGACTAAACACTCATTTGCCTGCTCACTGTCACTCCCAGCCTTGATTAAATTCCTCTCTTCTGCCGTCTGCCAACAGAGACATCGGTCCCCTCTTATATACATTGGTCCCAATAAAATACAAGACTGTGATAAGTCTTTCAAATTGAAATAAAGTATCCGGGAAAAGGGGAGCAGGATTTATATAAATCTCTGTTCTGGGCTAAAGCTACTTATGTGAAAGGGTTTTCCCCCTTATCACTGAGCCAGTCTCTGTATTACTTTTGAATCGTTGAACAAGTTACACTCTGCAAAGCGCCAGTAAGCTTTCCAGCACTGGAAGTGAAGCCGCTGGCGTCTCGTTGCCGTTGCACGCCAGATCCCGTGCTCTGCTCTGCTGAAAGGCTCTTCCTGCTAAAAGCTCCTGTGTTCTCGCTTCCTGGTTAATGGGAACTGCTTCAGTCAGCTTTGGGCCTGCTTTCTGTGCAGTGTTCAGGAGCCATCACCGGCCTGCTTCTCCTGATCCGGGCCCATTGTCAGTGGGGCTGATTTGCATTAGCAAAGGCACCCTTCCCCCACACCACATTCCCCGGTCAAAGGTTAGAGGCTCAGATGTGTACCTATCCTCTACCAAACCCTGGGGCCAAAGAACAATAGACTGAAAGCCCCTCAGTTTGCAGGGAGCTCAGAGGTAGACAGCCAGCAAAAATGGCATTTTTGTGGCTAAAAATGCATGTCGATTGTTACTCTGAGCCTTTCCATTTCTTGTATTTCCACAACCGGCCATTCTCATTGTTATGTGTTTGTGGTGGGGCTATTTATGGTCAGGTTGAAAGACTACTGGGAGATCCAGCTTCTGGTGGAGCTTGGAAGATGGCAAGAATGCTTTCAGAAGCATGGGAGAAATAGCTTAGTTGTCAGGGTGCCACAGGCATTTATGAATAATGGTAATTTTGCACTGATATGAAATACCTGGTAGACAAAACAATCTATTTATTATTCCGAACATGATATTGATTGAAAATTTTGAGTGTCCTGTAGAGGCCCCATAATGATACAAAAGCCAGTGTTGGTAATGTAGTTTTTTGAGCAGGTCTCCTTAGGCGTTATGAGTTATCTGTAGATGGTTGAGGTCGGTCAGGATTGTTGAGGCTGATTTATGTGTGTCATGATCAGTAGTCTAGGTAAACAGTTTGTTTGCACGCACCGCTCACTTTGTGATCATCAGGGTTACTTAACCTTTATACCGGCAGGTAATCCTGTCATTATTTAATGTCTCCTCCTCCACAAGGATCGATGCTCCTTAATGAAAATGCGGTGCCGTGTGCACGCCCATCCCAAAGAAGTGCCAGGCGGCTGCTGGTGTCTAAGTGTTTCTGCCTGTCTTGCCAGGAGGGGCATTCCCCTGGGATTTTGTGCCATACTCCTACTCTGGGGGGTGGGGGGCGGTGGCTTTTGGAACACAGTCGAATGAGCGAAGACGGAAGCGTCCCACTGACAGCGTGGCAGTGCCGTCAGCCTGCTACGCTGTCGCGGCCCTGGCCTCAACCCTGTTCGCAGGGCTCTAATTTATGGAAGCCTGCTGGGCTCTATGTTCCTTTGCTGGAAGATTGGGGGAGGGGTGCAGGGCTGTACGCGCTGTCTGACCAGCTCCTAATGGTGGCGGCCCTGCTCTCAGGGCTCTAAGCCTATGGTTGCGCCACACTGGTGAAGGCAGATCCATGTCCTCTTGCTTCACGCTCTGATTGGCTTCCCCAGCGGAATGCTGCCCGACGTGATCATCTGTTAAAACCTGTCTTGCTCCAACAGCAACATTTATGGGCTCTCCCCCTCAATTTCCCATTGGTTGTTACTTCAAAGTAAGGAGATAAGAAGTGCATGCGAGTCACTTACCTTGGATAAACGGTGGCACGTTTAGAACAGTAAGTCTGAAGGATCAAATTCTCAGGGCGCAAAAGTGGTCAAAGCTGATGATTTCTGAGCTGAAAGGATCTGTACTTTGGGGGGTGAAGACGCAGACCAAGAACAGGTACGTTCACCTTTAATCTGTAACCCATTTATCCCCAAGTCATTCCTACTTAGCACACAAATGGTTATTGTTGGCAAATGTTTCAGGAAATGGTGGATAGAGGACCATGCGAGTGAAGTTGTGAAAGCAGGAAACAAATGGTGGTTTTGGGAGGGGGGCCTATTGTGACAGGTTTCCGACAGAGAGGCCGTCTTCATCGGCGAAGTGAAAATATATTCCTTCTGGTGCTTTTCAGGATCGCTGCATATTTTCACAGCTTCACTCTGAAAATGAGAGAGGCTTTGATGAAGGTGTGTGAACAGGGTGTAAATTCATCTGCTGGGAGCAGGCACTTTTCGAAAGCCTCCGCCACCCGGCTCGAAGGCGGCCACTGCCGTAACCCGCCACTGGCATGTTTTAATAGATAGGGGTGAGCCAGAAGGTAGTCATTTTGGCAGCTTTTGTCGTTTTGTTGTGGGCGAGAGAATGCGATGCGTCTGAGAGGTGGTGGCCGTCGGGAGGCCGCAGTGACTGTGCTTTTCCCACAACCCCAGGCCCCACTGTTGCCTGCAGTGCTCACTCATGTCTTCCTCTTTTTTTTTTCCCCCTACTGTCACCTCCAGAAACACAAGGAAAGGGACAAACACAAACCAAGGCATAAAAAGTCCCTGGAACCGTCCCCCACACTCGCGCCGGCTTTGACTGTCACCGCGGAAAAGGTGAGTGAGCTCCACTCTTAGTCGCCATCGGCGTGACGCTCTATCACCACTCATGGTTCGCAAGGAGAGCTGTTGGTTTAGCGGTGAATGAAAGAGGCAATTTGGAAATCGGCAGTTTAGGGTGATGACTGGGAGTGACAAGGAAAGCAGTTTCTGTGGGAATCTACAGGTGATTCCACAGCCCGTAGCACATGGGCTTTGTTGGCCAGTTGCATGTGCGCTCGCTTGTTTTTTCACCTTCACACCCTCTCTCTATCCCCCACCCCCCTTCTTTACTCATACTGTTCCTCTAATCTCTCTTTCTCACCCACTCTCTCATTGTCACACGCAGCAGTCCTATGCCAGTGGCGGCAGCGGGTCAGTCTCGACTGTGCCTACCTCCCAGAAGCGTCAGGAGGACAGCTCGGGGCGCTTCACCAACGCCAACTTCCAGGAGGTGCCGGCCCACCCTGGGGGCGGAGCTAAGGATGGGCCAATGCCAGAAGGCAAAGGCACGTCCGAAAGCAAGGCCAAGAGGCCGGGAAGCCACAGTTCGGGTCAGAGGGGGCGCAAGTCCACCCCTGGGAAGCCGTGCCTACCTGTGAGCATCACTTCAGCCTCCGCAGGACCAGCCACATCCACGCCCAGCCCTTTCCAGCAAGGTAAGCCATGCCCTCGGGTAGACCAACCATGAGTGAACCCCCTGCCCCCCCAGTGCTGGGTCATACAAACCCTGTGCCACTGACCTCATTTGTGCATGGCAGTTAATGGCAGGTATGGACCAGAAAAGTAGGTACGCTATCTAAGCGTGGTGGACCTTCTCCTGTGATGGGCCTGGAGGCCATCCAGAGTGGACGGATCTGATACGGGGTTGGAACCAGGCAGCAGCTGGTGGTGAGGGGGTGGGGGTGGCCAGGCCAAGCGCACCTAGCCCCGTGTGCGCGCCTGGCTCCCAGAGCGCCCGCCCCAGACGTGTCTTTTATTATTTATTTGTTTGTATGTCTGACAGGTATAATTAACATGCCGCCGCAGCCAGGCCTATGGCTGGCGGCTCTTGCCGGCAGCTTCCGCAGGCCGCAGCTCTTGCCCGCACGTGCCGTCATGCCGAGGTGACGGTTGTGAACAAAGCAGAGCCGGGCTGGCTGCTCCGGGAGCTCTCTCCAGTGCCCAGCGTCTCATCTCCTTCCCGAGTGGAGTATCCGCGTCGCCGCCAGAATGGTGGTGGGGGCGGAGGGTGTCTCTCTGCCAGACCTGTCCCGGCAGCCCTCCTGCATGAACACGCACACGGACGCGGGCGCCGCTGCCGGCGTGAGGGAACCTGGTCGTCCTTCAAGGAGGAAGGCGGACCGTGGGGCTCCGGGTGACACGACTGGCCCTCCTAGGTTTATCTCCCTGAGTTCCCAGCATGGCCGGAGCTGTTGTGGTGGACAGCATTATCGGGGGGGGGAAGGTGCACTCCTGCCGTTAGCGTGGCCTTGTTTGGCTTTGCCTCTTTTGTTTTTTTTTCCTTCCCCTGTCCTGGCTTATTTCAAGAAGTGAGTATTGTCTAAGGGTGGGGGGAGGTTCGTGTTGTAAAACAGGGGCCGCTCTTCTGGCCACAGCTGTGAAAACACGGCAGGTCGGGACAGCTTAAAGCGGCTGGGGGGGTGGGAGAGGGGGCAGCAGAGCGCCCCCACCTGACTCCTGGGAGCACCAGTGTATTAACGGGGAAGGGGTCCCTAGCAGAATGACACCTTTTATACCTTTTTTCTTCTCCCCTCATCAAGGTGTTACAATCAGTCCAAAGTATTTACTGTCCCCCCCCCGCCCACTATTACTCATGGGGGAGGGGTGCCAGGTTGTGGGTAGGGTGGATTGCCTTACAGTTTACAAAACAAAGGAAGTTTCAACACCCGGGCCCCACCCAGGCCTGGAAGTGTGAGTCAGAGAGTCGTCGTGCTGGCTTCCTCTCTAGTGCAGATCGTCGCGTGGCCGTCTGGCAGCCCGCTTCCACGGGAACCGGTCGACGGACCCTCGCGTAGCCGCTCTGTGCCGGAGTCCTCACCGGGAGGGCAGGCTCCTGGACTCCTCCTTTTACTTTGGGTGTCCGCTTGCTGAGGAGCAGGCTGTTTGACTGTGATCTGTGTAAGCCAGGAATGTGCTTCTCCTTTGTTCTTTGTCTTGGGGTTTTATTTTTAATTTTAATATGTGTACACGGTAGTGCCTCTTTGATACCCATTTACATGTCATTTATCATGTGATTTGCCTTAACTGTTAACCGGCTTCCATTTCTCTCGACTCTCTCCCTACACCCCCCAGGTCTTCTCCTAGGCAGCGGCGCGACCAGCAAGACGACCTCCAGTGTCTCTGGGGGGCCTCCCTCCTCCGACTTTCTGGGCTTCTCGGAGGCGGAGCTGCGTGCCGAGACCTCGTACCCCCCGCCTCCTTTCGGGTGCGGCCCCGGAAAGGCTGCCGGCGAGGGAGGGGCTCCTGAGGGCGCGCCCTCTTCCGGAAACTTCAGCTCTTTGATCGGTCCGGCCCCCAGCTCTGCGTCCTCTGGGGCCAAGCCGTATGAGAGCTCCCACCCCACGGGCGACATGCGCGGCAGCCTGGCCTCACTGGCCCACAAGCGCCCCCCGCCATCATCCTCTGGCCGGGGTCCGGCGGGTAGCCAGAGCGAGGAGGTGCCAGTCAAGGGTAAGAAGCGGCGCGGCAAGTGGAGGAACCGCTACGGACCATGCTGGGCTCATGACGCAGTGAAGGGCGTGGAGTTGCCGTCGTCCGCCTCACCCTCCTCCTCCACGGCTCTGGTGCCCGGTGGTGCCAACCCCGCCAACCTGAGTGCCAACGGCAGCGGGGGCATCCAGAAGTCGCCTTCTCTCCTCAGGAATGGGAGTCTACTGAGCCACCATGTCAGTTCTTCTTCCCCTGCTAGACCAGGTACACCTCTCAGACTCTCAGTGCGTTAAAATGTGCATCAAACTGCACTCTGAAGGTCTTGCCTGCCTCCGCAAGCCCTGGTCCTACGCCTCTGTGCTATTGTTAGTATGATTAGGGACACTCTGTAAGGAGAGCAGCATTCTGACCTGCAGGGTGGCCATCTGCTAACATGGTACCGTTCAGCATTGCTGGCCATTGGGCTAATGGGCCAAAGGCTTTTGGCAGGCAGACAGTTTAGAGATTAAAGGTTTAAAATAACTGATTAGCACAGGCAGTGGCTTGGACTCATTTCTCAATAAATTGTGCTGCAGGGTCTTAGTGCTGTAACTTATTCTAAAAATACCTATTGTTTTAATCTAATGGTTACTTGTAGTTATGGTTGAAACGTTTCTGTGAACACGTAGTGTTTGCTTATTTTGGGATGGAAGTATCCTCTTCATAAAATAAATGTGTGAGGAAAATGTCTTGTGGTCATTTACGGCCTGGCATTGAGGTTTGTTTGCAGAGTGCTGAGCGTCAGCCTGGCGAAAAGGAGCCGAGGCTGCAGGGGGTGTTTCTGTTGGCCCCATGTGTGTGTCTGGGTGTCCATTGACTGCTGCTGCAGCGCACTGCTTTCTGGGGCCACATTAACATGGGGAATGGGGTAGGGGGGAGGTGACTGGGAGCTGGCTGCTCTCCACGCACACTGCTATGTCAATACAGCAGCCTGCGGCTTTCTGCTTTACAAAGACTTACTGGCTGAACTTCAGCTTGGGCAGGTAGACTGTAACATTATTTAATATTTGTGTAAGTATAACAATTAGGTAAAAAAACAGAATCCAGATTTCGTTTGAGAATCACTTGTTTATGTTCATTAAAACCAGAAGCTTTGTACTGACCTGAGGGACGACCTCTGTCAATACTTATTCACAGATTCAGTGTTGGTGGTTGTATCTGCGGGAATACTTACAAAGAAAGTGACAGCTTTCATTTTCTCCTTTTATAGTCCGATGAAAAGCACAGTGTTGCAGTTCATGAGCAGTGCATTTACAGCGTGAGCAGGCGCTTTCTGTAGTGAGGTCCTCGCCATAGTTACAGAAATTAAATTGCTGCACATTGTGAGGCAGCTGTACTTCTCTCTAGGCCTGAAATACCTGCACAAAGTGCTTGTCATTCCCCGAGAGAGGTGTGCAAGGTCACAATTCAGGGTTTTAAAAATTAAAGGCGTCTGAAAATATCCTAGTCTTTGGATGGAGCTGCTTTTAGGAGGGGAGAATGTGGTTTTGAGTGAGGGCTAGCTGACAGCCACATGAAAACTACGGTTCTGAGTGGTGTATGTTTTAAGTCTGTTAATTACAACCCACCACCTCATAAACTTTCTTGATGATTGACAGTGAATTGTATTCTATCATATATTAAATTAAGTGAACTCTATCGTAATCATACTTTTAGCAAATGGATGTTCCGACTGCATGAAGAACATGGCAGGTCGCTTCACCCTTGTTGTGTCTTAATGATTTACTCACAGCCCAGGAACACAAATTTCAACAGTCATCAATAAGTGCTTTTCAGTAACCTCATATGCACACTGCTGCTGTTGGCAGCTCCTGGTACGAACGCGAGTAAAACCTGGGCCTCTTCATTTCAGATTTTCACTGTAGAAAACCAGGCAAGTGAAAGTATAAATATTCAGCAAATGTTCTGCCAGAAAGGCTGTAGCAAAGACCATCATGGGAAGAGCATACTTAGTTAGTACTTAGTTGAGCCGGGCATTCGCTTTCTGATTTCTAAGCTAGAGGAAGGGCAGAGATGAGGTTGTGTGGAATGGTGTTTAAGGACCTTCACTGCTACTTAGCTCAGTAGTGTGGTCCAAAGGGGGCAGGGCCTGCCAGCATTCAGACCACCACTCATAGACCTGCCTGTTCTGTAGCTGGGACCTCTGTTTATCCAAAGCCCTCGGAAACGGTCTGCCAGCGTTTAGTCGGACAGGCCGTCATTGTTTGATTTATTAACTGGATTACTTCAGTCTCTGAGTGATGCGCCCATACATCAGCGAGTGACTGAGGGCATGTCCGAGGATTAAATGCCTAAGTCCGTATCACAAATTCAAGGTGCATGGGGGTGACACAGGGATGAATGGGCTTTCTGCTAAGTCATGACGATGTATTTTATTGTGAAACGGTAGGCTAGTAGCGTAGTGTTGGATAATGTATGTCCTCTGCTTGGGTGGATTCAGACTTATAGCTGTAGATAGAATCCAGAAGTGACAGCCTGGTCAGCAGGAACTCATGGTCTTGCTGTATAGGGTTTGCCAGTCTGGAAGCCAACTGGCCATTTTTTTGTAGGATGTTGTTTTTCTGTTTTGTCAGCAGACAAAGGTGACTAGATTTGGGGAAAGGTCTGTAATTTGTATGCCGACATTTTTCTTCATTGTGTCCGTTCACACGTTTTCCTTATGTGAGGTAGTAAGCCTTAGCATCCTGCACCTGTCGTTTGTCAGTTTGGGTGCTCGTTAAACCTGAAGGGATCAAAGGAACTTTGCATTTTTTCGTGTCCACTTGATTAGGAGTCTTGCCTTGTTTCCCAGTTTAACCTTCATTGCGATGCACATTAACCTGCAGAGTCAAAACAGGGGAAAAGAGTCCATAACAGGCAATTAGTTCAGATTCATTTGTTCCTCCCTGTTGGCTGTTTGGCATGGAGAACCACACAAGCCAGCCAACTCCACTTAGCCATGGAAGGGGGAGATTAGAAATGCTCTGACCCCTACTGGCCTTTCTGCCGTACTGCACCTCTGAAGTGGGTTGAGGTTAGGGCAAAGACTTCAGGAAGAGAGAATTAAGAGTTATGGTATTCTGCCATCAAACAGCTGTGCATGGCTTTAGAATGTAGATGCGATGTGACTTTGAGTGCCGGGCCTCTGCGCTGTCAGTCTACCCACCTTTTTTTTTTTTTACCCACTGCGGTTACAGGGTCACTTATTGATCTTCATTAGGACCCCCCCCCCCCCCCCACACACTTGTTGCTGTCCTTGGCTGGGACTGTAAATATTTATCCAGGGTTAACCTGCTACATCAATGCAGTACACGACCCATTTATCTCTCCTGCTCAGAATGCAGTTTGTTACTTTTTCTGACTGATGGAGATTTTATCAGTAGAAACTGCAGAGGCCATTATTAAAGGCAAACATCAAACTGCTCTAGGTGGTGCAATGATTTGACGGTGAGTGTTGGTCCGGCAGGGTGAAAGACTATGTGTGAAAGGAAATGCATTTGTCACGTGGAGAGTTACTTGAAGGACAAAAATGTCCCCTTTGGTTTGATGATGGGGCTTTAGAGAGTAAGAGGGCTCCGTCTGTTGAGTTGGTAGTCAGACAAGCTTAGTTATGAGTGACGCGGACATCAAAGTACCGACGTTGACTGAAAATCCCCGGCGTGTTGCAGCTGATAAAGCAAAGCCACGATGTGCTGGTGTCCATGGAGGCAGAGATAAGGCCGCTATTTCTTGTGCACATTTCTGTACATCAGCAAATCCGCAATGCAAATCTTCAGAATAGATTTTTGTCAGGAGTCGTTGGTGATCGATATTTGATACCTGCTGTGCTGTCCTTCAGTGGCTGTAGGACCACGGTTATCGCGTGACACAAAAGCCGTCACATCTAAACCCCTCTGAAATTAGCCCGATAAATTGAACTCAAGTTCTGAAGGATCGTTATCAGACCGTGAGCTGTGTTATTAACCTTTGTCTGAACTCAGATAGATTTTCTGTTGTGGAGGAACGGGCCAGTTTAAACGACGTGATTGTTAATCTAATTTAGAATTTGCCTCATGCTCCTGATTTCCAACTGGGGCAGGGTGCACAGGAGACCTGTACTGACTGGCATTGAAGGTACTACATTCTCTTCTGGCCAGATCAGTGCCCACCTGACACCTCCCTCTGTCTCCCTCATCGAACATTTATTTCTGCAGGTTGGGTTGGCTGACTTCAGTCATGACCCAGTAGAACAGCTGTCTGATTTGTGCAACGCAGTCACATCCCGTCCCAGGTCTAACTGCGGTGGCATGTGTGTGGCGGCATCCTAGACAATCCATTTTTCTTGCAGGGAGCTGAATCGTCTTTGGGCAGGGACCCCTTTTTCCACCCCTTCAGGAGGTGTAGAGATGCGTCCTCAGTTGTAAGCAGACGAGCTGGTGCGTGGGTGGCCATCGCATGCATATGAATGGCACCCTGTTAGTCATGCATCGGGAACTCGATCTAGTTATATCTGAGAACATGAGTCGTCACTATCTTTCTTTTCTCGTCTTCTATTAATGACGTATCGCTCTGAGCTTGTGGTGGGTTGGTCTATAGGAGGGCGTCTGCATAGGGCTGAACGGTGCCTCTGGCTCCCACTTCCACATGCCTCAGAAGCTGACCCTCCTGGTTCTGTCTGCAGGTGCCTTCCCCAGCAGCGACGTCCTGGTGCCTTTGCCTAGCGTGGTGAGCAGCCCCGGCACCCCCCTGTCTAGTGCCGAGCTACCTCAGCAACCTCTGGGTGGCACCTCTCTGCCCAGTGTCCCGACAGCACCGAGCACCTCCTGCACCTATGTGAGTATCTCCTGCACGCTGCCTGTGATGAAACGCTGCCCCCTGCTGGGCAGCGCCACTCGCCACCCGGTCGGTTGTTCTCGAGTTGCCATCGGCTCTGTAGTGGTGCAACAGCATCATGGTGCATTTAAAGATGAGACTGCCAGGTTCCTTTCCTTCTGGCTGATGAGACGATGGAGTCTTTTTTTTTTTGTGTCCCACATATAGAAACGATATCTGCACACTGAAAGGCACTGAGGTCATATTTTGGGGATTTTTGTGTGCATTAGTCTGATGTAATGCGTCACACTGGAACGCCTTTTAATGGAGTCGTAAAGTGTCATACTGGTTTCTATATTAAACAGACAGATGTGTGGGAGCTTAAAAATTAAGCCATTATCACGAGTCCCCCTGATTGAGCGCAGTAATGCTCGGTCACATACTTGTCCAAGTCTATTCCTGATCAAGCTGAACACGGCTTACAAAGAATCTGGGAGAGGTGTCATGTGACCTGCCGTCAGCAGCAGTAGTTCGGGCCTTGTGACTGCGGGTGTGGTTGCGGTCGTGTGTTTTTCATTATACAGTACGCCCCACCTCCTTGCCGGTTTGCGCATAATTATGGTTTTGGTGCCTGGCTTTTGGATTACGGGGGTGTTGGTGTTTAGACTGCATGTTTGTCGGGCGCCTATTTGCCCTGCCGGATGTTTGTCAGATCCTGGTGTACGTGTCAGCAGGGCCTGCCCACATGGTGGCATCATCACTGGCTGCAGCCTCTGAGGGATGTGCACCCGACCCTGGGTGGTCCGCTTGCCCGTCCTGCAGGACTAAATAAACATGAAGTAATCCCCGGCGGCGCTGTGGTGTTTGGCTTTTATGTGTAGCGCTGGATGGCCATGCCTGTAATGGCTTTGTTTGTTTCCTTGCCTCTTATGAATTGTATACATAGTTGCACAAATGGTGGGGGCAGGAAGCAGGTTTATAGCTTGACTGGGTTCCCTGAGGCTAAACGGGCATTTGTTTTTTGCGGGGGCTGGTGCTGCCATTAATGTATCTGTGGCAGGTACGTCTTTACACCGCGCCCTGTCTTTCAAATCCTCCCACTCGCTCGCACACTCTCCCACTCTTCCAGGCTTGTGTCAGCCTGCTCTCATCTGGCGCTGCTGTAGCAACCATCGGTCTCCTGTCAACTGACCTCTTCACTGAAGCGGGTGTGAGCCTGCTAGCTCGCAGCAAAGATGCGGAGGGTGGGCCGGACTTGGGTAGGCCTCTCTGGAGTGCCGCTGCTGTTGATCTCCTGAGGTTTTAGATGGGAGTGTGGGAGAAAGGGCCCCGCAGGTCTGACGTTTGGGTCCTCAGCCTTGAGCTGGAGTGTGCCGCGGACTATGCGGTAAATCCAAAGTCTCTGCTCATCAGCGGGGACACAGTGGGAGTATTTAATGCCATCGGAGGGCTGAGAGTGACGCTATATTGGCCCCATGGATGGCAGGACGGTCCTGAGACAACAGATACCCCAGAAGGGACGTGTCATACCTCCAGAACGTCTGAGTGGATTTGAGCCTAGGCCGGTTTTGCTTGGCGTCATCGATCCCACGGTGAGCCTGCAGCTGGGAAACTGATCCGTCTGCCACCCCATCAGGGATCGATGGCAGGCAGAGGTTGAGGGTTTGATAGTGGTACGATATCCGGCACGGAGCAGTGTCTCAGCGTAACCGTGCCAGTACGCGAGGTCTGTCCAGAGGGGTGTACCGGCCAGCAGTTTCCCAAGTGGCGTGTTCTGCCTCCTCTTGTTCTCCTTCACCTCTCTTCCCCCTGAAGCCTGTGGTCTGTTTAGATGGAGGAATGTTCAGAGGCCCCGTAGCCCCCGTGTGCTGCTCCCAAGCACCCAATCCGCAGCACTTTCAGCATTACCTAAACAATGGGGCTGAAAACGTTAAGCCCCCTGAACAATTAGGGAGCCGTCTGTGCCCCCCCCCTCCCCTGGCATTGAGTAGCGCCGTGTGATGCAATTGAAGCCGACAGCCTCCGTGGTGGGGGCCTCTCCCGGGACCACGGTGTGCTTCACACTCTGCTTAATCTCCCGGCGCCGGGAGCGTGAGGCCTCGCCGGGTCCTGGGGTGACGGAGGCCGGGTCCTGGGGTGACGGAGGCCGGGTCCTGGGGTGACGGAGGCCGGGTCCTGGGGTGACGGAGGCCGGGGCTTGGGGCCGTCGTTGCTCTCCAGCGATAATAAACTAGTAGGAATGTGGCTTGGGCTCAGTGGTGTCGTGCAGCTCGTTAAAGCGGCCCAGGAGAAGGGAGCTCCTGCGCTCCACTGAGCCCGTCTCTCTGGGGTCCCCACAGGCTTCGGGTTGCGTGGCTGGGGGCTTTTAATGGGCTGAGGCTTCTCTGTCGGACCCTCAGCACTGTGCAGCTGTGCGGTATTTTACAGCTGCATGTTGATTTTTCACTCCTTTTTTTTATTATTATTGTTTTTATGATGATGATTTTTTGAGCCTCTTCATGGCGCGTTTGTCTGACTCCCAGAGCCCCACTAGAAAACGCAGAACACGTGACCCGCCTGCCCCCTGGATGTTAGCAAGTCAGTCAGTATGGATTTGAGTTTCAAGGTTCAGGCATTTATTTGTATATTAGTGCGAGTCCCTGCCAGTTTGTAACCATAACTTTGAACCTCCCTTTTCAACATTAATGGATATAATCTCCATCTCCTTAATGAAATTGGAGTGCTTTTGATGTTATTTTTGTAGGTGGTTTCATAAGCACTTAAAACCGCTTTGCCTTCCCCATACATGTAATTCAGCAGGATGCTCTGCAGTCACACCCCCCCGTTCACCATCGATGGAGGTGTGACTGATCTTTATTCATTTTCTGTCATGTTTTTTGCATTCAGGCAATTAGTCACACACAACCCTGAAGGTATGAGTATTTTGAAGGAAAGAAATCAATGAATGTATTTCTTTTAAATAAATCATTTATTTTAAAAGTTATTTTGCTTAGTCTGGTGGCCGCTTGTGTAATAGACATCTAGACTGAAATATGCCCTGATGTGTGTGAATGAGGAATATGAGCAGGGAGAAGCTCCAGAGCAGTGTAACAGTGATCCGTATTGACAGCAGTCTGCGAATCATAGGCCT
>JABFEB020000079.1:13617520-13634581 GCA_019775895.2 Stomatorhinus ivindoensis
GTCACAGCGTGTCAGCTGTAGACACGCCTGCTTTATCTTGCCTGTAAACAGAACTCATTCGCTGAGGATCGGTGTCTGCATCATAAATATGTAGACAGCAAAATGGGGAACTTGAGCATATAATTATACGTGTGAAGGAAGAATGTATGTAATTATGTGGCTGAAGTATTAATGTTTGAGGTGACAGTGGGCTGTAACACTGGCATCTTAACATGTGTTATCTGTGCAATTATTACCAGAGCGTCACTCTCTGCATTCACATCCAGAGCGAATGTGTTTCATGGATGGCATGCTGGGCTCAGGATGGCTGGCTGGCTCATGCCGATGGGCTCGGAATGAGCTCCAGGCAGCCAGCTCGAGCGCTACATGCCTGGCAGGGAGGGGCAGCAGTGCTGGGGCCACCCACATGTGTACAGACCAGGCACCTGTGATGGGAAGCAGGCGGCACAGCGCCATGACCAACCCTGCCGGCTCTTATACGCTGTCCGTGTCCTCAGCAACCCGCTGTACTCCTCCTGCACCTCCTCCTCCGGTGGCCCTCCGCGCTGAATAGAAGCAGGTTTTGTTTTTCGGGTGTTTGTCCAGCAGACCCTACAGCCATGTGTGGGGGCGGGGGTCAGTGAGGAGGAGCCCTGTGTGGAGTGGGGGAGGGTTGCAGGGGGTTGGGCTGTGCTATTTTGCGAATAATGGATCAGTGCCGTCCGCTGAAAGGCAGGTCACGGGGTCCCCTGCCTAACAATGTGGGTAGGAGGACTCCTGTCTAAAGTGTCCGTGTGAGGCTGCGCAGCACCTGCGAGGTCCAGTGCCTGCCTGCCTTCCCTTTCGGTGAGTTGGCCAACCTAGATTCTGTACTGGGAGTGTGTGGCCTAATCACTGCTGGCCGTGCGGCAATGGAGTCCATCCCGGTCCCCTCTTCGCCCTTCTGACCACCGATGGCTGGCTGGAGCGGGAGTTATGACCTCACACTCGCTCAGCACGCTGTCCCCGGAGCAGGAGACACCTGCCAGGTGGCTTATGGCTCGACTGAGCTGGATTGCGTCGGTATTGGGCTGGAAAGTGTTAAAATGGAATGCAGAAAGTTAGGGAATGCGACGGGATTGGCTGGCTCTGACCGGGGGGTGGGGCCACCGGCCTGCATGTGTGATTTGTTACTTTCGCTTCAGAAGATGGAGCGCATGGTCTGATGTGGGGCCCTGTGTGTGTGGAGGCAGAGAGGGGCTGTGTGAAGCTCTTGGGGAGCCCCTCAGCGTGTGGCTCATCCTTTCCCAGCCCCCTTTAAGCCCCCGCCGCTATAACCACACTCTGTTTACTCTTAGACCTGGAGCTGGGGGACACCGGCTACTCTGGAAGAAGCACTTCACCAAAGGCCAGCCTGTCTCCCCGGTAAGTCTTATTTACATTGCCGGCTGAAGGTTGCCCTGGCTGCCTGTGTGTGAGCGGCCTGTGTCTTCATGTGGGCCTAAGGTGCCTAATGTGCCGTGTCGCTCTCCTTATCGCACGAGTGGACATTTAACTGCATTACAAACCAACTATAGTTAAACAGTTTGTCATTCATCATTTTCTGTTTGTTCATAACTGTACAATACTTCAGGTTGATTTATAATGTTTATAAACTGAAACGCTTATATGTTTTCATCAGTGTGATTAAAATACTGCTTAGAATTTATTTTTTTTAAGAAGTTTCTTGATTTTTTCAGGAAAATCATGCAAATAAGCCTGTATCCTTAAATGTACACTACATGTTTACTCCTGAACTCCTGCATCAACTGAAGAATCTTTTTTCTCACTTTTTATGATGGTACACAACGTTTGGAAAGGGGCACAGCTGGAAACTATTTAAGGGGGGACCTTTTTCGCTGCTGTACCGCTAAAAATGTAACGTGAAAGATCAGAAACGGAAGAAATAGCTGATGCTGGAGTTGAAAATAATGAGACACTGGGGTTGTCAAAAATCGGTTCTCAGATACTAATTGATATTAAAAATTAGTATCTGATTACATACTAATTTTCATCATTATAGATAACAACAGTGCTGTTTTCGCCTAATTCGCCACACTTCACACAGCACTGCTACAGCGCAGGCGCATGCACACTCTCCTCCTCTAGCCGCTGAACGCATTCGCGCTGGTTAACACACATACCGAGTTAGCAGAACATGGCATATGCTGTAGTTGAAGACACTTCGCAAGCTGCTTTAGTAAAAAAAAAAAAAAAGCATCTTAAAGACTGACATCCTGGTCTTAAATCCTCTCAGTACATCGTTTAAAAATATACTCTCATCTAAATGTGTGTGTGTGCGTGTGTCAGACAGAGAGAGAGATAATGCAGAACCTGTTATGAGCTTTGGCCATCCGGATCTCGTCTCCTTTCCTGGCTGGTTTACGGAAATGATGCTCTTTTCCCATGAAATTTTCTTTCTCTAAAGGAGATGGATCATGTTAGGTTTGAGGGCTGTAAGAGTGTGGTTCTCTGTCACATGCCCCCCCACGGCATGGCTACTAGACCGTCAGCTCGGGAGGGAGCAGCCACTGCCCCACTGCCCCCAGCTGTGGAATGTGATGGGCATTAACGCCCCATTGTGCCCGCTGTATCTGTACCAACACGCAGGCTTTAAACTGCTGTCTGCGTGCTTCTCTTTTTCCCCTCTTAGATCGCCTGTGAGTGGTCTGAACATCCGCTATGACTCTGGATTGACGGCCCCAGGTCCAGCCGTCAACGGGGCGAGCTCTGCGCTGCCAGTGGCCACCAGCATTGAGCAGCTCCTGGACCGACAGTGGAATGAGGGCCAGCAGTTCCTGCTGCAGCACGGTGCTCCAGGGGCGTCCGGAGACTGTGAGTCCTTCCTTTCCCCATCCCGCCAGTCGCATGTCTCTCACCTGACTCTCACATGCCTCAGTTTTATTAGCATGTGTGTCTCCGGGTCACACAGGCATGCAGCTCATGCCTGCAGTCCCGCTTGTTGGAGCTCCCCTGACCGGTAACAGATATTTAACGTGAAGCTCTCCAATTCCTTCATGTCCGTTGTGCTGTATAAACGGCCACCTGTGCCACAATGCTGATTCTTAGGTGATTAAAATTCGCAGGTCGTTTCATTTTGTAATGAAGCTGCATAATTGTGAACGTGCAGTCAGTGGGCTCCAGACAATTTTAATGAATCCTCATTGAAATTGCAACTCTCCTGTTTATATTGGAAATTCATTATTGTTGTAATATACGTCTAATTGCTTACATGGTTGCGAAATGACAGTTAACATTAAATTACAGTTCTGTAGCCGTGTTCTTTTGTCATGATGAGTGGCATGAGACCTGCTTTGAATATCACTTTATCGGTTTCTTAATTAGCTTAATTAGTAATGGCCGTTTAATCATGCAGAGGTACTTTCCAATATGTTTTAGTGGGTCTCCCCTACATGAGGCTGTGTCTATGTTTTAAAGTAGTGGTACTTTTAAAATGTCTGCCTGTTTGAAGAGCTCTATTTGTTTCTTCCTAATACAAAGCTTGGAAATTTTATTTTATTTTATGTCTAAGTGGTGTTGAGTCCAGGTTGTAGTTCTAGTTACGGCGGGTGCTAATTAATTTTAACATTTCTCAGGGGCTGATTGTCTTTAGCAGTGGATCTCTGATAAGCATGGAGTTTTTTTTGTTTTTCTTTTTCACCGTGTTTGTTCACGCTGGTGCATTGTCCTCATGGTGCTGCTCTGTGATTGGCAGCTGTTATAGATATGCAAATGAGGAGGAAGTGTGGGTGGTACTCACTTTGGTGGGGTCACTGGGGCGACCTCCAGCATTTTTTTTGGGCTACTCAAATTCCCCCTCATCTCATCCCTTCGTGGATGAGATGCTGCTTCACCCCCACGCTGACTGCCACCCCCGCTCCTGCCCGCAGTGCTGGCCATGCTCAGGTCCCTGCACCAGCTGCAGACGGAGAACCGCCGGCTGGAGGAACAGATCCGCACACTGACCATGAAGAAGGAGCGGCTGCAGCTTCTGAGTGCCCAGCTCGCCGTGCCTTTCCCCCCTGCCAGCAGTGCTGCCAGCACCAGCAGCACCAGCACGCCGGCGGCCTCCTCGCCGCAGCTGCCTGGTGCAGGGCTGCACGCAGGTCAGTACGCAGGTCAGTACGCAGGTCAGTGACACACCACCAACGCATGCGCTACCCGGCACGGCCTCTGTGCTCTTGTTAAATTTGCCTGTTTTACCTTCAGATGTGCTGAACAGCAGCAAGAGCCCTCAGCTAGGCAGCACGTTTCTTCCAGACTCCGCCCTGCCTCTGCCCCTCCCCCTGGCAGCTCAGGTATGCCCCCTGCTGGCCTTCGGTGTCGCGCTCATTTGGAATCCGCTGCCCCGCTCAGCTTCGCCTTCCTTGCATCTTCTCCTCGGCAGGACAACCCCTCCAGCGGCGGCAGCAGCAGCTCCGCCCTCTCCACCCCCCCCTCGGCGGGCCACGGCTCCCCTCCGTCTGTGCAGCAGCAGCTGCAGGTCAATGGGGCGCCGGGGGGTGCTATGCAGTCTGTGGCCCCCGCAGCTGCCACTGGGGCCCTCCCTGGCATGCCTGGCGTAACGGGACTGATGGGGGCTATCCAGGGGGGGCAGCTGGCTATGAACGGCATAGTAGGAGCCCTGAACGGTGTGATCCAGACGTCACCCAGCTTGGCGCAGAACGCCAACGCCCTCCCTCACCCTGTGGGTGTGCCCAGCGTCCCGCTGACCATCTCCAGCAGCCTTAGTAACAGGTAAGCCCCCGAGCCCCCCCCCCCCCCCGCTGCTCCACTCAGCCACCGGCTCCACTTCACCTGCCGGTTCTGCAGAGAGGCTCGTCTGAACTTTCAGCAAGCTGACTAAAGCTGAGCGAGTCCAATTTGATCCCTTGCATGTTCTTTCTTTCTGGCCTTGTTCACATGGATCGCAGCAGCACCACACCTGGGAAAACTAGGTGAGCTCCCCCCCCCTTGGGCCCCAGACTCATGGGCGGCCGTACCCCTGCCCATCCAATCCATCAACCCACTCAGCTGCCATCAGTCTGCCGTGCTCTTCGCGGTTAGAACATCCATCATGCTCCCCATGAATTGCTAGAAAATTATACACTTTAACATCCTGCGGCCTGGGATCGCATGCTTCATTTAATGAAAGTTGCCACGCATCTTTGTTGAAGCTCCACTGTCCCCAGTGGCAGTGAGATGTCACGGCCTTGCTGTTGTGTGCTTGCAGCGCGCCGGCCCTGGGCCTCCTGTCGGAGCAGCAGCGTCAGATCCTTCTCCACCAGCAACAGCTGCAACAGCTCTTCTCATCACCACAGCCCACCCCGGTAGGTGAGGGGAGGGGGCCTCCCGCTCCCCGAGTCAGGACGCGTGTCCCCGCTTACAGCTCCCTGCTTCCGTCTGTACAGCAGGAGCAGCACCAGGCCCTGATCTATCAGCTAATGCAGCAGCAGCAGCAGCAGCAGCATGACCTGCAGCAACTCCAACATCTGTCCTCCTCGCAGCTGCCTGTCAACAGCCTGCTGCCCACAGCTCAGAGCGCCATCGCTACCAACCCCTTCCTCACCATGCACGCAGAAGCTTCCCAAAAAAACACTGTGAGTACCTCCTGAACCATACCTCATTCTGCCAGCATCTCATCAGCTCTTACTAGAAGCAGAAGACGTGAGCGTGAATGCATTCTCAGTGCGGCCATGTTGCTACCCACAGCGCCTGGCCGAGAAGGGCGGCGTGGTCACCGGCCAGGAGAAAAGCTGACCGAGCTGGGTGTGTCTCCCTGAGAGCAGCTCATCACCCAGCCCCTTCTTGGGGACCAAGGACAGACAGCAGGGGTTTGCCATGGAGACCTCGAGGGGTGAAGACCGTCGTCAGGAACATGACGACACTTTGTTGCACTAAAATCTTCAGGGATTGCAGAAATCTGGCGAGATGAATTGGATTCCGAGTTCATGTGAGAGAACGAAGGTGTGTGTGCTGCCTTGGGGCAGGGCTGGCCCGAGGCCTGATAGGAAGGCGCCGGCAGGCCTGTTACTGACAGGCCAGGTGGGAACAGCCACACTCCGATCCTCTTTGTGGCCAAGAAGGCACCATGCTCACCATTGTACTGAGTGTGTGTTAAAATGCAGTGGCTTTACCGGGCGGCAGAGCTGTCTGACGGCTACAGCCCCACGTAAACCAGCATGTTTAGCGGTCTGCAGCTCGGCGGAAGCTGTGTGGTTTGGTGGCTTTACTGTCCATCTGTGGTTACCTGTAACCCAGATTCTTCTCCACCACCACCAGCATTCTTTATCGTTCAAGAGTCCCAAAGCTCAAAACGATACAACCCACTGCATGTTCAAACCTACTCTGCCTTCAGCCGGAAGTTTACGCTGGAGGACCTTGTACTACGTTGAAGAATCTGCAGATGAATGCTGTTAATTTATTAGTTCTGTTCAGGTGAGCTTAAGATGTTTCTGTGAAGTGCTCAATCCAGTCTAGCATGGAGGACCTTTCCCGCTGCTGTCCAAATGACACTTTCACAGACATCTTCGGTCATATCCTACAGGTTTTAGACCTAGCCCTGGATTTGTGTAAAAAAAAAAAAAAAAAAACCTGTAAGAAGTTGAGGCCAAAGCTTCATTTGACCTTTGTAAATAGCTCGTCTGTTACAGAGCTGGAGCCGCTGTTCGGGTCGTACTGAGCCTTAAATTGCACAGTTTTACCTCGTTTATGTAAATAAGTGTCCGTGAGAGTGTCCTCCATGTTGTGAAGATGCAGACCTTTTTTGCATTAGTTTCTATCAGCCATGCAAGCAGTGACTGGACACAAAGTATTTATTTTTTAAATAAGCAGGGAAATTTTACAACTCTTGCACCATTTTGTACTTTGGCCCCTTGTTTCTTTTTCAGGTGAATCAGTTTTTGTACAGCATTTAAGACGAATCTCAAAGGTATATATTTCAGAATAACGCAAACTTATTTATGTTTGAAGAAAAGCAAGTAAACAGAAAATGACCCGTCGATTTATACTATTTGTAGCAGGAACCTGATATATTAAAGTTGGTTATGTAGTGTGAATCAATTGTTTCACTGGTAATTCACAGTACGTTAAATGTGAAGAATTTAATTTCCTTTTTTTTTTAACTACTTGAAACATTGGTGCTATGTATACTGAAGTAAATGGTCTAAGACATTGCCTGTGTTCAGCTGTTTCTAAACTGATGGGATAACTGCATTTGCATAGAACAGTCGGCGGACTCTGGCCTGGACCGAAGCGTAAGGGAGCCCTTTCTTCTTTTGAGACTTGGTACCAGGCAATAACTGCTAGTTTCTGATTGACAGCATGCAGCTGTGTACAGTCATTCCTGCAAAAATACTACTGCCATCCAGTATGGTCAGGGTAAGCATGAATATTCAAAACATGAGTCTAGGTATAAACAAGCACACTGGTTCCAGGCCTATGGAAACACTTTAATGCACATCAGTCTGTCCTGCTTTGGTTACAAACTCACCTCAGCCTGTTGCATAGACATTTCCTTTCATGTAAAGTGTCCAACTAAAAGCACTCAAGTATAAAGACAGCCTGTGCTCAATAAATAAAACCATGGCAATGGGGGGTGGGGTGGGCTGGACATCCGCGTGGAGTGAAGGCACACGGCAGGCAGGTGAGGTACGAGGGCACAGCAGTGTCCTGCAGTCAGCTCTTGGCTTGTTTCCTCTTCTGCACGAGCTCTGCCAGGAGCTTGTAGCGAACCATGCACTCTTCCTACGGGAGAGCAGGCGGCATCAGTGGCTAACAGCACGTGCAGCTCGCTATCCTTAGATGAAGTCTGACTTCCTCAGGACACACAACGGAAAATTATTTTACAATCGCTACAATCTGGACTACAAAACAAACACGACTGAACCTAAGAGCCAGTTATGGCACTGAGGAGAATGTTTAAATCCCAGAGCTGTCCAAGTAATTTCACCATTGGGCCCTTAAGTAAGGGTTCAGATTGAACTTTCACTCTGACCTCTAAAACTGGCTTGTGTGTGTATAGTATTTTTATGTGCATCTTCTGGAAATTGTATATAGAAATGAGTACATATTCGTAATGAGTACGCACTGACACATCCGAGAAACCTCAAGCAGCAGACCTCACCGGTACTCTTACCTTGGTCTTGCTTGGTACCACCTTGGCGATCTTGTCCCATCGCTCGCTGGTGCCACGCGGATACTGTTGCAGAGCCTGCTCCAGGAGCTTCTGCTGGTTTTGAGTCCACAGCTCCTCCGGGCCCGTCGGCCGGCCCCCGCCTGGCTTGCGCTCATCGGCGCTGTCGTCGTCGACCGTAGCGTTCGGGTCGAAGTCCTTCTGCCTGCGAGTCCGGGCCTTGTCATCGCCCCCGGGAGCTGTCAGCCGGTTACCCCTCCTTTGTCGGGCCCCCCCCTCAGTGTCCTCCCCCCCAGGCTCCGTGGGGCCCGCCCCCAGCTCCTCCCGCTGTGTGATGATGCTGTCCGGCAGGGTAGCCACCTTCATGCTCTTCCCCATCTGCATGCCAGACTTGAGCTCAGAGAGCTTCACCAGACCTGTTGAGCGAAGGGGGAGGGGGGGGTCACGAGGGCAGGAATGAAGAGCTTTTCCCATAGATTGCTGGTGTTGAGGGCTGACTAATAATCTGATATTTAAAGAGCGAGTTTTATTTATTTATTTTTTTAGACCAAAACACCTATTTAACCTCTTCATACAAGATGTTTTGCCTGGAAAAAAATGGCCCAACAAAATAGTGATATAAACTGAAGGTGCATAATTAGGGTAAAAAAAAAAAAAAAAAAAAACTGCTTTGGCCAACATATACAATGGACAATGTTACAACTTCTTGGTATGCAGAACTTCAAAGGGTAGGAAAACACATTGATAAAAGCGTGTGCACCATATGTCCGTCAGCTAGGAATGTGCCTTCCTGTGCTGAGAGTGCAGTGAAATGTGTGCTTCAGGGCATTCTCTGGGGTACGTTTTTTGGTTTTCCCCCTAGCGTTTTATCACGTTATGTTGTCATGTCACCATTCAAAACCTGTTTCAGCATCCTAAAGATGGGCAGGACAGGGACTGAAAGTGCATTAGGTTGTCTGAAATGAATTAGGCCGGCAGGGGAACAATTCCTCGCCTGAATCCTTCTGAGAATTTCTGGAATGTACATCGGTTTGTCTTAATCAGTACTACTGAGGAAAGTGGGCAAGTTAGACCATCTGCACACAAGGCTGCCACAACCCTCGAGTGAAAATGCATGAGGCTTGTGGCTGCAGCAAGGGCCCAAAGGTGGGTGAGACGCTTTGCATAACAGTATGGCGCTTACCAGTTGTGTTGGTGACGCAGTCTTTCACTTGTTTCACCTTTGAAGTGACCTGTGAGGGGAAAATGAATTAATATTTAGGCTGGGTGGTAATCACTGACCTATCATGATGGGGGAGAACAGGGAAATACGGGGGGATCATTATCTTGTAGTGTTTAACTCTGACCTACTAAAAGAGATGGGTCAGAATTTCTGAAAGCATTTCTTCAGCAAGTCTAAGCAATATTAAAATAAGTGTTAAAAACGCTTCCTGTCCAGTGCTTCCTCCCTGTTCCACAGACCTGCCAATAATTTCTTCAGCACTGAATGACGGTATACGGCTGAGATGCATTAGTGACCCTTTACCGCAACCCTAACCCCAGTGCATCACTCCGGGCGTGGTTAGATGCTGCCTTTCAGACCTGGGGTGGTGTAGGAAGGAGGTTGGGCACCGTAGGACATTTGGCTTGAGAAGGGGGGGGTGGGTCTAGGGCAGATCATATTACAGACAGGTAACTAGCAGGACCTGCCTCTCACTCAGCACCTAATCAGACATCCGCTGATCATGGGAGCCGTTTGATTCCCCTGCTGACAGACAGGCTCACACTGTCTTCTCTAGCTCTTTCTTACTCAGTCATTTTACCTTCCTTGCAGCCAATGGGGGTTAAAAAGAGGGGGGGGGGGAGAAAGGTAATCAAATTATGGAGAGGAAATCTTCAGAGAACTGCATGCAGTGCTGCTGGCTTTCATGCATTTAGGACAAGTCTCCATTCCGGAAGGAGCTCAGAGAGCACTTCAGTTTCCTCTTCTGATTGCGGGGATAGAGTCCAGCGGTAGGAACGGCACATTCATGCCAAAATGCTGATTAGCTGGTACATCTGTCTGATGTGGGGCCACTGCGGGGGGGGTTGGTGGATCTGAGCATTATGTTGCACATGTGAGGAGACTGAGACCAGCAGGCTAAGCCGGGAGGAAACGTCCAGCTACCCATAAATGCTGTAACCTGAGTCACAGTGTTTCTCGCACTGGGTCCTGCCCACCATCTCCCCAGAAGCCTTGTCAACTGAGCCCGTTTCCCTGAGGCCCCCTTCACCATGCCACTCTAGGCGCCACGCTAGCGGCCGTCAGGATATGAAAGGCACCGATGTGCCATGAAGACCATGTCGCATCACGCGCCGGCACCACAATCGAATAACTCAAAGCTCAGCACATGCCAAGGCAGGGTGTGTAGGTAGGCATCTTTCCTTCTGTGGTTTACCTTCCTCTCTGCGGTTTAACCGCCTCCCCCCTCAAACCCCCCCAGGTCACACTGTCCCACTCCCCCCCCTGATTACTTCCAGCTGCCCAGTAACTACAGAGTGAGCAAAGACTCTCACATCTGCCTCTGCTTTGGCTAATTAATTGCTCCCAATCCCCAGTCCCTCCTCCATTTAAGACCTCAAGCCAACCCGCCCCCCATTTTTTTTAGTTTTTAAAACAGCCCTGTCAGTCATAAGTAACCCCCCACCCCACCCATTCATGCCCTGGAGGTCCCAGCTGAACTCACGTCAGTCACCGACCGGCCAAGCTCGTGAGCGATCTTCTCCCATCGACCCGGCGTGCCCCCAGGGAACTTCGCCATGCTGCGTGTCAGCTGACTGAGGTCCTCTTCTGTCCACTCGGGTGCCTGAAGGGGGGGACACAAAGTGATTAACACAGTAATGCAGATAAGCTCCTCATAGTCAACATGGGATGAGAAAACTTAAAACTCGAGCTGAAAGCTCTGAGTTACTCTAGTTTAACAAAAAGGCATATAAAAACAAACGGAAAAGGCTGGCAGACTGATGAAGGTCAGGGGAGGGGGCTGTCACCACTGCACAAACTAGCCCCATGTCCCCATACCAGTGTTAACAAAAGCAATTATAGGTTAGAAAACTTGTATTCTACACAAAGACAAAAAAAAATCTGTTCAGATGGTTTACTGTATCGTACGTTTCTGTTATTACCAGTAACCCTCCACAAATATTAAGACCTGAGAGTGAAAGACAGCACTTGGGACAGATCAAATGGCAGATCTGCAACAGAACATGAACATCTATGGCAGAGCATCCTACCATAGTGTACTGCGGCTCGTGGCATTTCCTGCGGGCTAGGAGGACGCGGGGCACGCTTCGGTTACTCGCCGTTGGGATTCCCATGGCTGGCTCCCAGCTGCATGTGGCACACCCGATATTCCCGGTGTTCCAGCTCAGAAAGCGGGACTTCCTGCTCGGGAGGGGAAGTCGCATGGCTGAACGAAGCCATGCGGCTTCGGAAATAAGACCGAGGCTACAAAGGGGGCCTTCGTGCATGCGCCCCAACGGTCACCAGCATGAGATTCAGCGCGGCCAGCGACGGATCTTAAAAGCAGAGTGACGTCATGCGGCTGAGGTGACATGGCCACAAAGGTAGTATGGTTGCCTGCATTTCGCGAGGAATCTTACAAGGAGATTTACTGCAGATCCCCAAACTCTTACACAGAAGCTCCAGACGGTAAAAGAGGGCTTGGGCTTGGCTCCTAAGCAGGGACATCCCACATCTCCATAAGAGGATGAAAAGAGCTTCATTTATCAGGGTGGGGGCTGATCCTCTCCACACACACATGCACACACCCTGCCATTGTTCCCACCCCAGGAGCACCTCTCCCTCACCTCCTGCTTGTAATGTGAGCAGAAGGCCATCGTTGACCAGGGTGGGACAGGGCTGCAGCCGTGGTCACAGGCCTACAGACAAAGCCCTCTACCTCTGTGCTCCAGCATTCCTATCTCACAGCCACTTATCCGTCTCCCCCTGATTGCACTAGATTAAGGGGGGGGGGGGGGGGGTGTATTCTGCCTGGATTCCACCTCAGCCTAAACCGGACCCCCACAGGTTCCTCTTCTGTGGGATAATGGGCCCACTGTGACCCAGTCAGGTACAAACACATCCTTCTTAATTAGCGGGGGCTCGCTTATCTTTGGCTATCCCCCACCCCCCGTATGCACTCACACACAACACACCGCATTATTTTACTAAATCACCGGGCGACACGCATGCAGCAGCATGTACTACTGACCTCAAAGTCGCATGGCGAGTGAGTAGGGCCAGTAGGCAGAACTGGAGTTTAGGTCACATGAGTGTGAACTTCCAATTTATATTGGGGGGGGGGGGGGTTTAATTAGGACAATATGCTAACCAGCAACATATTTTGGAACAAGAACTTGGGTTAACTAGGGCAATTTTAACGGGGATGCAAGGAGGAAACATGGACAAATAACATTTAAATATCACTGACTGTTACAGCCATTATCTTTCCCTGTAGCGATGCTGTAGGATGACCGGAATGATACAGCATTCCTGCGATTCCACCATTCAGCTCCCACGGTTCCTCTTCCCTGCGGATGCTGCTAATCCTTTCCACAACTTGCTGTGCGTCCGTTCCGTTAACATCCCCATCCGAGAGAACATTGTCATCTTGTAAAATCGATAGTCCAACGCGACCGCTCCGGACGAGACTGAATATTAAATAAGTCGATCGATAAATTAAATAGAGAGCGTAATGATTTCCAATTAGGAGCGCGGCGATTTTTTCCAGACGGGAGGGACGTACATTCCCTTTGAACAAAAGGCTTGGGGAAGAAGTGGAGAAACTGCAGAGAACAAGGGGTGGGGGTTAGTGGAGTATCAAGAAGGGGTGGTTTTGTTCTTTCCCCCCCCCCCACCCCCTTTGGCGGAGGAGGGGGGGGTTGGTATTCCTGTCAACCGAAAGCAGCGTGCAAGTCATTTGAAAAGATCACTGTGTTGGGTAATTCTGTAGGCCCGTCCGTCCCAGTTTAGATCAGCCCGGAGCCTCGCGGACACAGGAAGCCCTGTGAGGTGAGCGCCCTCCGCAGGAGGGAAGGGGGGAGGGGTGCGGCCAGTCTCCAGAGTGGGGACAAAGCCCCCGTGTGACACTAATCCGCCCTGTCATTCTCTATCTGTGCATTAAGCACACTGACATCCGCCCGCCGTGCTGACGGCTCACGGCTCAGGGGCCTCCTCTCGCTGCTGCTCTCCTTCCTGCGCTGATCAATAGCCCTCTTCTTTTGCATGCTCCCTTTTCTTCCCGCTCCCTCAGGACGGCCCCTGCCCCCTCCCCAGGCTCCCCTCGCTCCACAATGGAGAGGCGACTGCAGAGTGCCACTACCTGCCATTTCCGGGAGAGCCCCGCCACAGCTCTGCTCGCCTTCACGTCTGCGTCCGAGGTCACATGTGCGGTAGCGTCTGTAAAGACCTGCGAAGCGCTTGACCGACGCCCGAGTGGGGTGGCCCCGGCCTGGCGGAGGCGAGTTCACTGCCACGTTTTTACTGTAGCCTGCCCTGTAGCTAATGTGTGAAGGCCATGCTGAAATACTGTCACAGCAGGCAGATCTGAACATTCCTGTTATTCTCACAAATGGGTTCTTGATTATCCAGATATACAGTAACTGATAACTAACAGACACCTCTACCTACAGGATAGAAAAATGAAGTGAACTTAGATTCAAAGTGTATTGAAGTAATACATCAGTAACCATAGTAATTATTTTTATACATATACAGATGTGCACATACACACACACACACACATCTATGCACATGTACATATACACACAGGCCAGCATAATTATCAACTACAAATACAATTACAACAAAAGGAATGATTTTAAGCTAAGTATTTCCTTTAAAATTCACCCAGAAGAAACAAAGGTATATAGCATTGGTGTATAATAATATTCATAATAAAAAATAACAATAACGTTATTATTATAATATGTATTATTATTATTGCTGTTGTTGCTGTCACTACTAGATATTGATGGGTTAAACTCCACGTTTGATAGTTACCTTACGGGTATTAATTAAATACAGTGCCGGTAATATGAGAATTTAAAATCAAACTTGGGTAGATATTCCAGTAAAAACCATATAGGCTACACCAGCTGCGTGGGTACCGTAATACATATCGATGGCAAATTTTGAAAATGACGAAAAACATATATTAAGTTGGAAGAGAGCATTGCTTGGATTTATTAGCATCAAACGAGAGCGCAAACCCACTTACACGTTAAGCACTGGTTAAATAAGCGACTTCATCCGAAAGGGGAACAGGGCAACAGGAACCGAGCGCCATTTCGAGGAAGCCCTGTTTACAGGACGAGATATCCCGCATTCAACCGGAGCAAAATCACCGTGTTTACGGGAGTCATCACCTCCGAAAAACTGGTTATTATCAAAATACGCCGGGCTGGGCGAAAGGTGCATTGAGAAACCAAGCGTGCTCCGAGAAAAAGCGCCGTAGCTCTCTGTAAGCGTAATTATCGGGTACGCTTTAAAGTGTCCGAGGGCTGCTATTCCCCTCCGCAGTCATGGAAAAGCACTCAACCCGGAGCCAGGAAAATAAACGTTACGACTTCAACTAAACATTTGATTTTAAGAAACGATACAAATGATTTCGAGTTTGAGTGCGTTGTTTTCCGTGACAGCATCTAAAATGTTTTTGTTGGATTTTTTACGGAGTTGGGGCGATTATATAAAATCACTTTAGTATGACAGCACAGGACCGAGCATATAGGTTAATATAAAAGTGTGTGTAAATGAAGAGAAAATAATAATAATAATAATAATAATAATAATAATAATAATATACTCCACACTCCGCAACCTTGCATAGTCCCCCAGTGCACCGAAAAAATTTTGGATTTGGCAAATTCATCGGAAAAAATACGATTTAAAGATGGGTATTTCCATTTGCTTAGTAATGCTTGACACACACACACACACACACATATATATATACACATATATACATATACACACACACACACATATATATATATATACACACATATATATATACACACACACACACATATATATATATATATATATATATATGTGTGTGTGTGTGTGTGTGTGTGTGTGTGTGTGCGCGCGCACATATACACACATACATATTCATACGCACATACATATACACCTTTACAAATTAATGTTTGAGGTTTTTTACTGGGAAAATATTTAAAACACATTATGTTTAAATTATTTTAAACGTTTGTATACAACCAGATTATTTTATTATACTCGCTGCGAAATATGTTATAAATTAGCTAATGGTTTTCAAACAAGGCAACATCCGGATGTAAGAAGCTTTGTCCTCCCTGTTCGTTCCCTAATCACATTATGTAATCCGGTCGGAGGATCTTTTTACCTCCGTCACCCGCGCTTTTTAGTATTGCCGCTGGTAAATAAGCACGTTCACACGGTATTTCCCGGCCTTTTCAGAGGTCCCGCATGTTTCTCGCAGTAAGAGTGGCCGCCACATGAATGTTTAATTAAAGTAAGAGATTACGTTGTATATCAAAGACTTATTAGACCCACTGCTGACGTGTGTGTGTGATAGGATGTCACAGAACCGGGCGAACATTAATCATTAGGAAACAGGTAAAAATAGAGGCAATTGTTGGTTCATTATTAGAGGACCCCACGTGATAATTAATAAAAAGTCACTATAAATATTCTATATTAAGTCATTCCTTTCATGTCAAAAAAGACACAAATTATCCATTATTCTTGATGGAACAAAAGCCATTAATTTTGTAATGACAACGTACGTAAGTGGTATATAGCCATCCATTCTCGCTGTTTATTATGAAAATGTCAGGGCTGGGCCATCGCTTCAGTTGTTGCGGGGAGGGGGGGGGGAACAGTTCTGCAATTTCATAATCGGTAAATACGCACATCGTCAACAGGTCTGCGGGTAGATTTAGGGGGCGCCGGCCGGCCAGGAACCACCATGAATTATTCACCCCATGCTTCAAACAAGACACAGCTGTGCTTTGCCTGCAGCAGGAACCGTGCGGTCAGGGGGCTCCATGCAGAGCCCCCCCACTGGTCTCCCGGACGTGAGCTACGGGCTCCCTGGAAACGAAAGCCCCCAAACGCACTAATGCACGTGACATCATTTTCATAGCGTGTGCCTGGGTGTGGTCACAGCATAACACAGGAGAGATGCTTAAGAAGTGATATAAACCTCATTCCTCAAGCCGTAAGAACGGCAGACATAGGTGGAAAGCGTAGTGCGTGGGAGAGGATGGGTGACCCCTGGGATGGAGAGAAGACCGATAACTGGGCGAGAGACCACAGGTCCATTGTGCGGATGACACATTTCTTAGCAATAGGAACAAGAAGCCATCGCGTCTAACCACTGCATACAAGTATCTGCAGAACCAATCCCAACTCATGCTGGGAAAGTGATATGATACCACTGCAGCCATGAGGGGGCAGAAGGGGCAATTAAAATATCACTTTTTACGAGTGAGAGCAGACGCGTTTTATAGGCGCACCGCAGCAAATCGTCAGGCAGAGAGAGACTGCGGGTAGGAATTCAGCAGCAAGGTGAACTTTAGCTCAGAGACAAAGGAAGAGCAAGACAACCTTCTTCCCATGATGCCCTGCAAAAGATGCCAGGTGTGTCTTTGTCAACATAATCAGTGCCCCCTTGAGACCGCACTCATACTCCCATGCCTGACTGAATCAACAGTAGAGCTCATTTAAGGGCCGGGGGAGGGAAAAGTACAAAATAGGCACAGAGCTTCAGGAGCAAAGAAAGGGGGCTTTTAAAAAAAAAACACACAACTTGCCAGTCAGGCTCCCGGCGGCACCTCACAGCCCAGAGCAGCGGGGCGCACACGCGTCTCCCCGTCGTCCGTCCACCTCACAGCCGAGAGCAGCGGGGCGCACACGCGTCTCCCCGTCGTCCGTCCACCTCACAGCC
>JABFEB020000079.1:13639546-13649705 GCA_019775895.2 Stomatorhinus ivindoensis
CACAGCGACCGGGCGCACGGACACAGCGACCGGGCGCACGGACACAGCGACCGGGCGCCTGGACACAGCGACCGGGCGCACGGACACAGCGACCGGGCGCACGGACACAGCGACCGGGCGCACGGACACAGCGACCGGGCGCCTGGACACAGCGACCGGGCGCACCGCCACTATGCGAGGTCCTGCTTCTTCAGCATGGGAGCCAGCAGCTCTAAGCGGCTCAGCACTCTCATGGATCACGGCGCTTTGATCCGTGACCCTGCCAAGCGCAGCCTGGACAGGGCATCGCACTGACTAGCGGGGCGGAGTGATGTGAGCCAGTAAAGCGACAAATGCCAGCAGCAAGCATACGGCCCAAGTTCTGTGAATCTATGATTATTCTGAAATCATTAACAGAAACACAATGAAACGTAGCAAAACACATGCAAACACAAACAGTAACACACCAGCCCTTGATCAGGAGACAAAATGCCAGCGTTTGAGAAACCTAAAGATGCTGAGAAGATGTCTTCTCCACACCTTCACTCACCAGCTGCTTCTCCAGGTAGATGGACCAGATGACTGCATAGTGGCCAACCGTCAAGATGAGGAAGAGAAGCAGGCCCAGCTCCCCGTTGCTCATCTTCCTCACCCGCCGGTAGTAGAATACCGGCTGCCCCCAGTTGGGCAGTCCATTAACCAGGATGTCGTTGTATCTGATGGACAATATGGCCAACCATAACGTCAGTCCCACGAAGAGACACGTAAAAGCTGGGGGGGCACACAATATCGCTCCATCTGTCCAGCTGAATTTTACACATTTGTTGTGTAAAATGCACTGAATTTGAAGAACTTTACCCAAGCTGCAAGGCTCGGCTCAGCGAAGAGAACTGGATAAACGCACTTAAACTAGTAAGATCTCTTTTTTGAGAGCAGGGTAGTGTCATTTAAGTACAAATTTTCTCTCAAAAATATGGAACACAGCACTCCATTCACAGCAGTTCTGGAAGTCAAATGCAATTCAAATTGTAATTCTTATGAAGCATCATATTTTTATTTATATATCAGTTTAAATGAATTTTAAAGCAATATATAGCAGAGCATGGAGGGGAGCCGTTTGCTCGATAACAGAGGCCTGATCAGCCGGGTCACCCCACAGCCGGAGTACATCCGCCAGACATGTGGCAATTAAGAAAAAAAGCTATGTTTCTCTTAGACTGCTATTAGAACACGCGGTTCAGGTCAAACATTGATCCCCCCCCCAGCCCCCTCCAACCCCTTCAGAAATCCTATTTAGACCTGGATGCCTTCCCGGCCTCCACCGCCTGTGCATTAAGGCCCCAGAGGAGCGCGGGGTATTTAAGGACTCGCAGTGTGGCGGCCCATCTGAACGTCCCCCACCCCCCCCACCGCGAGGAGCCAGGCCCCCGGATCGATGCCACATTGATTTTACTATCAATGAAAATCATCGTGGATCACGCAGAAGCCTAGGCCTGGGCCAGGCAGGCTCCGCCCCTTGCGTGCTGCCAGTCGCCGGGAAACGGAGCCGTTTCATCACCCCGCTGGTCCTGGACAGAGACGTGGGGGGCAGATGGAGTTGCAGGCACAAAAAAAAAAAGCCACAGGGAAATAGAGGGCTGGAATTAGCACGCAGACGGTGGAGAAAGGATCGATGGGTCCACATGAGCAGATGAATAGATTGTCATTAATGCTGTTTTTGTATAGAAACTCAGACCCTGGATAAACTTAAGTATGATGGGACCTACCAAGCACCAGGTTTACTCCAAAGGCACCACGAAGGCTAATGGTAACCACGTCACTCTGAGACAGACTGAGCATTTCATTAACCATTCTGCTGCTTGCTTAGCCAATGCTAGCCAGAAGCGACTTGCTCTGTGATTTTGATCACGTCGGGAACTCAAGGGAAACTTTTATGAACTGGGTTGCTTTGCTGCAACAAAAAGTGGACTGTCCTGTTATTTGCCAATATGACAGCAAGGGATTCTGGGTAAGCGGCATGCACCCCTTTAGGCATCGATCCCGCCCCCTTGGGTTGTGTGCGCCGGACAGTATGATGCCGTCCCCCAGCCGGGACACGTGCAATATGAAGTCATTCGCACTGTCAACACCTCGTGCAGGCAGACACCTCAGGCTGGGGTTGGGGGAGGACGGGGCTCAAGGATCCCAGCAGGGAGGATAAATAATAACAGGCACTGAGGTGGGGGAGAGTGAGAGTGGGTTAGGGTGCATGCTGACTAATTCTGTCTTACTGCCCTCCACTTCAGGAGAACACATATACGCCCAAACTAACAGGCCAAACTCTCGAGGGCCTCTCCTCTAGCCGACTAGGATAAGGACAAGGCTCCACAGAGCCATCTGTATGACATGATCACCTCAAGGAAGTGGCGGGCACAAAGTCGGCCGCTCCCTCGCCTTTTACTCCCCTACCTCTCTAAGCATTCCCAACATTTTGGCTCCGCCAGCCCAGAACAGGATGGGTCTGAAGAGCCGCCAGCCACGGTTACGCCAAGCCGGGCCAGACCGATCAGGCATGGAGATGATTAGCGAACAAACGAAACGAACCTCTGTCGTCGCTCCTCATCTTTCAGTACCTCGTAGATCGCCACCAGCTGAAAGAAGACAGAATGCAGATGAATACAGCCTCACTCACTCAGACTGTGCTCGGCCAGCGATTTTGAACGCCAAATTTCAACATATGCTCCAGGAGAATTTCTTGCTCATATAAGCGTTGGCTTCATCGTGACTCCCCTGCCCGATTCCATGTATGCCACTCTCATATGAGGCCGCACCAGTGCCACTGACCACAGAAACCCAACGGAACAGTCACACTCCACAAATCAGTCTGACAGAAATTATTGTATATTACAAAAACTAACAAGTTCTGTAATGATTCATTAATATGATGATAAATTTAATAAGACAATGGGGATAATGATTTACCGTTATTACATTTACAATCAATTTCAGGAAGGTTAAAAACACACACACACACAAACACACACCTTAATTCCCCATCACCCCAAATCTGACACATGAACAGGGTTATCAGAACCACAAATGATCAACGTACTTTAAAATTGTCAATTATCTAAAATGACAGATTTCAAATGAGCTTTTTCTGGTTATCCTTAAGGTTTTTTTTTCCTTGACCGGAACAAAGCAGAAATCAAACTGCTCTCAGCCCTGGAAACGGCGTAAATATCTGTCTCTGTGTTTAAAACCCATAATGCCGTTTTATTATGAGGCTCCTTTCTTTCCAGGTCCTATTGCTGCCTGACGTCTTGGATTTCCTCCTTTAATTAAGGCTGCATAATTGGCTCGGGTAGCCAGAACCGCGTGATTATACATCTTCTTACTTGTTTTGATATTTTTCCACAGTTCTCATTATCACCTTTGGGAGTTAAAATGACCCGGCAGGTAATTATATTCATATTTAATTAAAACTTGATACAACAGGATACAGGCCGCAAAACTGCATGAAACATTAAAATTACCCATTCTTTTGTAATTATTTGAAGTGTTCTAGAATAATACACGATTTTTATCCATTTTCTGAGTGGTGCAGCAACGCAGCGAAAGCACATGTGGGGCGGTGGCTTACTTGTCTGAACTGAGTTTCGGCATTCTTGTCTTTGTTCTTGTCGGGGTGCAGGGTCAGGGACAGCTTGCGATAGGCCTTTCTGATGTCTGCGAACGAGGCGTCCTACAAAAGCACAGGGGGGCGGGGTGGGAGGGACAAAGCACGGCCGGCTGGTCAGTCTCGAGATGCCACAGATCACCTCGAGCAGAAACCAGGTGAGGCAGGACGGACTGAAAATACGAAAATACGGAATACCGCCACCTACTTTGAAATAAGAATCGTTAAGAATCATTTTTCTGAGTCAGAATCAGAATCAGTTTTACTGGCCAAGGAATTTGTCTGCAGTTTTTTCCTTGCTCTCTATGTACTTACACATACAGCAAAAACATAAACAAATACAGATACACAACAATGAAGTGCAATGTGTACAGTAAGGACTTGAGGCAAGAGAGGAAGTGTAGGAAATACCAAGAGAAATAGCAAGATGGACAGATAGAAAGGACACGTCCATCTCTGATGCCTAGATTCACCTACACCTACCTACACACAGACAGGGGGAAACAATAGAGACAAGAGCCAACATCACTAATGACGACAAAACCTAAAAACCAAAGACACGCATGAACTTTAACATTAACAAATACTTAACAGGTCAGAGATACGGCAGAAAATTCTGTGAGGTCACCAGCAACCCCGGCTGACCGGCCCGAGTTACGGCGGCAGTCTGTCACCGCGGGGTCTCAGATGGACTGGGGCAAAGCAGCGTCCCGACGCCCAGCCCCCCTGGCCCCTTGGCATAAGGCTGGGATTACCACTCACAAAAAAGCAGGTCTTAGTCTCCTGGGGGGAGGGCTGCGGGGGACTCAAGCCTCTATATTCTCTAAAATGGTGCATTATCCCCAAGTTAAAAATTGGAAACTCAATACTCCCACCAGGCTGTATCTGACAGTAGAAGCATTTAAAAAAAACAAAAAAAAACAGAGGAACGGTTTTATCATTAAGGGTCCGCGTCTTGTTCTTAAGCATGCCATAAATAAAGGAAATTCACAGTGAGGAATAATACTCTGCTCAGTTTTGGGTGTACAAAGACAAGTGAGGAGGACACCTGCTCCAATCACAGCTGCTATTGGTCTTTTTAAAAAGCAAGATACAAGGAAAACACACCCCAAGCAGCCAGTGCACAGTTGGCTTACGCAATCACCACAGGGAAAAAATTGTGTATATTACACACACACACAAATATATATATATATATATATATATATATATACACACACATACACACACACTATATATATTATATTTTATTGCTGAAGTATTCACTGCAAACAAACACGGTTATATTTTGCTATAAAAGTAAAAGTTAAAATTAGCTTAATCTGAAAGTGAACAGTATACAAAACTGTACATATTTTCCAACATAAAAAATCTGGCACATTCTCCAATTTAAAAATTAAAATCCTACAGAGCTACTGCAGCCCCAATTCTGCTTTTACAGAAATGTATTTAGTCCAAATACAGGCATTTTACTGAAGATATACTCCCCTCTGTAGATGTCCATGCATACACAAAACCTCTCTTTAAATACACCCATTTAGTTTATGTCGGCACCACGACGACAGGCTAGAATATGAAGCCCTCGCCTCATAGCACAAAAATGTCCTTGAGAGTCTGGGGCTGTATCTGTATGATATAAAAAATAAATCCTGCCATCTTTACAAATCCCCCACGGTTGTTATTTCGCTCTCCCCGGGATCCAAAGAGCCTTGAAGTTTTAGTTTTGTTTCTCAACACAAAGCTGGGTTGTGAAACATGAAGAGTCTGGCCACGTTGGGGCGAAACATTCCTGAACTTTTACCGCACACAACAGCGGCAATTTATGATTATGAAAAGAGAAGTACTTCTCTTTCACAGACAATGCTCTCCGAGGATACCATTTAAAAAATCCTGTTGCACCTAATTAATGACCTTCTACTGAGCAGAGGGAGGAGGGTATGTGTGTTTCTAGCAGTTTCTATACAAATTCAATAGCTTTTAGAATGCATCCACAAAAAAAATGCATAAGCTAACAACATTCTCAGTAAATTTTCTACAAGACGTCCTTCAGTGTTGCACTAAATATGAAACCAAATGAAGGAAGAGAATAATGCAAAACAACTCGGTTTTATACGAGCTTGGAGAACATTGCCTCAGGTTCACATCCTGTTATTCAAACACAGGTTACGTACTAGTCCAATTTCCTCTCCTCTAATCACCACCATACGCACCTGCGCCATACGGTTACAGACTACCGCCTCTCCCACAATGATCACCGAGATCAGCGTCATATGACGCTCTGATCGTACTTCACCTCAAGTGGCTGCGACGCTGTTCAAGGATAAACTGTAAGAGACAATAGGCCACCCACCCCCCCTCGGCACCTACAGAGGAATATTCCGGTCGAGTCTGTTGCGGTTCCTACCTATGGTGACTCTTATAAACCAGCACACATATAAAACAATGTCCCTCATTCCGCAGCCACACACACACACACACACACACACACACACACACAGTGTACAGAGAGGCCAAATTCAGTTAAACAAAGGTCCACAAAGAAAACTAGTTTCTAAAACACTGTGGGGTTTGATCACATTGTTGCTAAATTCCTAAAAGTACAATAAAAAATAAAATAAAAACCTTCCTTGTAAATTTCAAAAGGCTTTATATTCCTATTCAAAGCACACCCTGAAATAGGCAGCTACTAGGAGATGTGAAGAAAAACAATGTCAATGGTACCAATGTCACCATTAAGGGAGTGTGTGACAATAACTTAGATCTGGAGTTTCACTGCACTGAAGTAATATTCACGTCAAGTACGCAGCTCTCACTCTTTCACACATGGTATTGTCAGGTAACAGAATGCACATGGCTATTAAATAATTTTAAATTATTTCAAAACTTTTAAAACGGCATGTCATATGCCATTATCTCATGACTAATATCTTAATTGCAATGTAGTCAGTCTGGAGGATAATGCATATCCTAGCGAAGGTCATGGGGTAAACACTGTTATTTAGTCATCATTCAATGTACTATTTAAACGTTAGAAAAGCAGCACTGATATTTGCCCCCTAACAGAAACATTTTTACAAACAGAATTAATGGCACCGAAACAAAACACTTTCCTGTAACCTGTATCTGGGATGAAGTAACTGCATAGGCCTACATTGTAATTACAAAATAGTGGAAAAAAAGTTTTGTTCTAAATCAACAGTACACGTGGAACTATGTGCAGTATTAGACTATTCCAATTTTACCAGAGATTATAGTTACGTTATTTCACTATTAATCGCGCGGATATTATCATCGATCATTGACAAATTCCATACGTATGTTGGAGAAAAACCACAGGTTACTTGGCCTGTATCCGATACAGTGTGCCTTAAAAACGTCTCCTATGCACCACGTGAAAACAAGCCACATATATAAAAGCACAAATTGTTTTCACTCATTTAAAAAAGGTTACATAAAAATGAATACGATATGGTTAAAATCACAAATGGAGAGTAGGCCTAGGCCTACAAGTGAACATAAACTAAACGTATGCGAATACGTTAGAATTGTAGGTCACTCCAGATTGTGAATTTAATAATACCAGTCTGTTTGTCAGAAATGTTTTGTGAAACACAAATCGTATTACCGGAAATATTTACTACAAATTTGTACAGCAGCGGCGGCGTTTGGATTCGCTGCCCAAATTCTGGCTATATCCTCGGCTTGGTGGTTACAATCTCACAGCAGCACCAATGCATCAGTCAAACCACAATTTATTCGCAAAATAGCGACAGACACGCCACAAGCACGTTGAGTCCGTTTCCAATACAATAAAAAAGAAAAACGGGCTTTATAAACCGCTGATTTTTTTCAAGGGCGTTTAAATGCCGCCAATACGGCAAGTTGCTTTTCCCACTACGGAAGGGAAAGGGAGCGGCAGCGAGGCTAGAAGAGAAAACCTAAAGGGGACATTATACAGGCCGGCAGACAAAGCTTACAGTCATATTCAAAATATCACTTAGAAGAACCGCATCTTCAAATGTGTATTATTGAATTTTTATTTATGCAAACATTAAATATAACATGTATAGAAACATAACCGCATAGACTACAGCATACACTCGTTAATTTACGTTTAAAGTGGATAATTAAATGTATATTTACACAAAAATACTTCCAGTCGGAAGGGCCGTAGATATGGTAAAACGGCTCTAAAATAACGTCACGCGTTGTGAAAAGGTTTTATTACACTTTGTGGGAAAACGTAATACATCATAGTTTCTGGGTTTAAAAGCGCGCTGATTCACACCGTAAACAGGTGCTGGAGGAGCGCACGAGCATTAGCAATAATGTTAAGAACAAAAACGGGCCGCGCCGCTGTAGCGCAGACCGGTGTTTTTCCTGCAGCGTGTCCATTATTTTTATTCATTCACGTCAAATACTTCAGACGTTCATCTGCGTCGTTTTGCTAAACACGCACGTTTGGCCAATTAATGGCAGTCATTTTACTCCATTTGGGCGTTAGGAAAACGTTAAATAAAGTTATGTGAATTATTAATCTAAATCCGAGTATAATAAAAATCAGTCCCTTCAGTTCTATATCCACAACCAGCAACAATGTACGACCAACCAGGGAAACAGAATACAGGCTTTAAATATAGTGATTATTGTTTTTTTTTAAAAACAGAATAAAATCGTATAGGCTAAATAAACGTTTGAAAGTGTGCCCACGAAAATTCACCATGCAGGCTATGTAAATAATAAGGGCAAATACCAAAACTACTACTCATGAACAATAAATCATTATCGTCATAATTGTTATTTTATAGACAGTAGTCAATTCAAAAGGTACTGCAAGGCTAAAGCTCCATCTAGAGGGAACACCGACACCCTGGGACGTCAGTGGGTATAAATCAGATTTTTTGAATCATATCAAATGCCTGACGATCCGGTCGTGCAGTCCACCCCCATTCTTTGTTCCTCTTCATTCACTTTGCTCAATAGGGCCTAAAAGCTGGCTCCCTTCCCCTACACTCCATTACGCGACACTCTCCCCGCACCACTCCCTCCACACCACTGCCATCTAGTGGCTACCCGACGGTCACCGCTCCACGTCGCAACATAACGCGCCCGACCGGCCGATGTGTGCACAATGTAAAATCGACAATTACAATTACAATTACACGTACTACTTACACTTACCATGATGGGGGAACACAAACACAATTGTCTAATTAAACAGTGCTATGCATGTAAAAAGAGTAAAATTAAAAGAACGTAACTCAATTTACATGTGCGAATTGTACTTCTTAAAGAACAAGTAGGAATTAGATTGACATGAGCACATAATGGATAAAAATGCATCACAAGGATTTTTTTCCTTTATAATTCTTGATTACTACAAGCATAGAGTAATTCTCATTCTTAGTTTATGGCCTCTCCCATAAGCAAGTCCTCTTAAGTTATGGCAGCGGGTGCACAGCGAACATCAAGTAATTCATGTTTCTGAACTGTACAACATTGCGCTTGGCAGCGTCTATGACAAACTGCCTGAAAGCAACTGCTAGTAGTAATGCACAGGGATGAGACGGCACTGAGGCCTTCAAAAGGCTGAGCACCTCGGCTGATTAGACAGAAGGGACAAACAAATCTGAGAGTGGAAAGCGGGGGGAGCGTGGCTACGTAGGGGGAGGTTTGGGTTTTATGTGCAGGGCCAATCTCATACTGAATATTGGCTTGTTGTTACTGGTGAATAACCTGCGACCTCCATACATACCTTAAATATTTGCAATGTAGTCAGTCTGGAGGATAATAAATATTTTAAAATGGTCCTTGTGAAACTAGGCATGTAATACGCAAGTGGTCATTCAGGAAGTGACGCATTTACTCCCATCACTGAACTGGGAGAACCCCCCAGGACAGCAGTCGAACAGCGAGGTGCCAGACATAGATAGAATAATAGAAATTCTTAACAAGGCATTCATATTTAGTCAATTTTATCTGCTAATTAACCTTCTATTAATTGCACATAAAACATACTGAGAAGTCTTGGTGGACAAATTAAGTTGATTGTACCTTAACAGGCAGAAACCGATAAACTGAAGAATTTACTGTTCATGCAGGAATATAATTTTTATTTAGATATTATTTATTAGATGTATGCTGTACAAACATTGTAACTTTACAACAGTCTAAGGACACAATTATCCTATGATTGGAAAAGTTTTTATCGCCACACTTTTTTTTTCTTCCCCAAGAATAGCCAATTATATGCTAAAGGAGATCTACATGGCTGCTGAAAAATAACCTCTCACAGAATTGAGCCAGGGCTTCTTCTTATGACTGGTTACCCTCCTATACAACAGCTGAGACCAAAAGAGGCAGAGTGCCTGCAGAGGGCAAATTCATACTGCCAGCTGGCTGCAACACAGGCACTCGCTGTCTCGCTCTCACTCTCTCTCTGTCTCACACACACACACACACACACACAAAGCAGTGGTGCAGACCTGCCTCCCCTGAGAACACTACTGGGTAGCATTGCAC
>JABFEB020000079.1:13659124-13686048 GCA_019775895.2 Stomatorhinus ivindoensis
CCCTACTTCGCGGAAATTCAGTTATCGCGGTCGGCCTTGGAACCTATCTCCCGCGATAAGTGAGGGATTACTGTATAGAAAATGGATGCATGGATGGATGGAAATAGTAAATGCTGGCGTGTGTGTGAATGGTATGTGTGTGCCCGGCAATGGGCTGGTGCCCTGTCCTGGGTTACTCCCTGCCTAGCGCCTGTAGCTTCTGGGATAGGCTCCCGACCCCCGCGACCCTGCATATAACAAGGGGGGGAAGTGAATGGATTAATGAATGAATGAGTGAATGATCGTTGAGTTTTGAGTTGTTTGCAGTCAAAGTTGTTTGCAGTTTTTGTGAAAATTGTAAAAAAAAAAAAGTATCAAAGAATCATCATTATGTCGCACACCTTGCCTGCCTATGTTAGTGACCGAGCTAGTTAAAACACTTGCAATTCATTAGTTCATCAGAAGATTCGACTCATTCACGGCCAAACTTATCTGATTTACTGATGACAGCACTGCCCTGATCTCGTGTTTCTAATAAGATCTTTGTTAAAAATGCAAACGACATTTTGATACAGTCAATGCAACAAATTTCACTGCTCTAATGTGGTATACACTAATTCAATCACGTTTAATTAATGTTTTGTTTCTGCTGCAATAATTTACTAATTTACTGTCCTTTCAAACTTTCTGAGTGCTGATTTTAATGACACATACAGTCTTCCCCTTGGTCTGTCTAAAATTAGTTTGCCTGGTCTGGCTAAAATTAGTTTGCCTTGTACATCTACTTTTAAGTGCTACAAAAACAAAATGTTCAATTACATCGGTCAACTTCCCTGAAACCCCTATCGTTCTCTTAATGTGTCATTAATGAAAATCACAAATAAATCTAATTTCATAAATGTGTATATAAGTAACACTTAACAAACTTTGTCGGTAGTCGTCTTATAAAACACTTTTTAAATTACCTATGAAGATCGAAAGCCTATAAAACAAGTCACATTTAAAGTTAAAAGGGTAACGCTGACTTAAATAGGGCTACATAAATAAAAAATGATAACAAATGTGATAATATAAGTCAGGGGGTTGAAAGAGGAACTTCTAAACTTTTAAAAAATTAATATCGAATCACTGTGGATGATTTATATTCACTGGCGATAGATTTTGTAAACCAAAAGGTAATTTCTTACTATTTCAAATTTGCCTACAGAAAAACATATACGATTTTTGAAGCGGATGTCAATCAAACGAATCTGTTACCGGTGAACTAGCCTTATTCCTTGCGGGTGCCACCGACTAACCAGCTGCGCATCACTGTAGCGCATAAGTGGAACTGACATGTGCCTTAAATTCAGCGTCTTTAAGACATTCCAGTTTATGTTACATTCACCATGAGTCTTATCCCTTTATTTGTTATGCAGAGCATTTTATAAATCTTAACATTTACACGCAGTGAATGTACAGTATATTGAATTGTCTCCTAATAAACAAGTATGCTCAGCTGTGTAATAGCCTATTAAAACTCGGGGTTTCCTATAAAGCTCGCTGTTTCCTTCCCCTTTTACAGTTTGTACGAAACTATTAGCCATGACAGCAAATAAAAAGAAATGCGCATATCATTACGTATCATAACCATGTATCCATTCCTACAACAAATACAAGAACATTTCATAAACTTTTAAAAGCGTTTTCTCCCTTCAAAGGAATTTAATTCCTCTTTTTTGAAACTTTATCTGGTGTTTATTACAGATTTGTTTTAGAGAGCCATGGTTTTATTTAATGCAACTAAATGGAGTGTATTTTAAACTCGGTCTTCTAGTAAGTCAGAAAGGTGGTTCGCATATTGCTTAATAACAACCACGTATGCATATGTTGTTCTTGTGTCAGAAATAGGCCTGCATTTCTCAGAGAAACTGCGCATAAGTAAATGGATTACACAGATTTTTTGATAATCATTTCCTAAATAAATAAATATATTTAAACACTGTCACAATTACAAATATGAATTGTATGTGTGATTACTGGTTGCCTATAGATTGCGTGTTTAAAAATAGTCCTGCAATACGTGCTTCTTCTCTTGTGATTTTAGTTTAAAATAAGTTTCAGGTGTCGTTACATGAGATCTCTCTATAAATGGAATGAACTTACAGTATGGCCAAAACTGAAAAGGTTTTTTTTTAAGTATAAAGCTGCTGCATATTCTTTGGAGTATACTGTGGTAGTGTTGCCTCGGCCCACCTGGGTATGAATTCGAATCCCACCTTCTCTCCGTGTGTGCGGAGTTTGCCAGCTTTCCCTGTATCGCGGAGGTTTCCGCGTGCCAGATTAGGCTACTAGTCGATATCCTTAAATTGGCCACAGAGAGTGGTTTTGTGTCCGATGAAGTGGTACATGCTTGTTAACACCCCAACTTCCCCGGATTTCACAGGATTTCCCACCCGTACTCCCGATTTACCACCACCCCCCTTCAGAATTTACGGATGCTCGTTTCGTCGATCGTAACCACCGGCCGCCCCCACCCATACACACGTCGGCAAAATTTCCCTATTTTTTGCAACCTAATTTTGGCAGGTATGCTGGTATGCAGTCTGGGGTAGCCGTATGCTGTCCCCCTCCTCCGACGACGAAGAGAAGGGGTTGGATGATTACAATAATTCAAACACAGGTTAAACAAAATAGCCTATTAATACTAACAAAATACTTAACCTTTTCTATCATGGAAAATTTCGACTTTAAAATAAAAGGGAAGTCACAGATGACTTAGTCAAAGAGCAAATGGCGCGACATCTATATAAGTAGAGTGTAGACTAGCCCAAAATTTGGATAAGAATTTTAATTAGATAATTGTTGTCAATATAATTCACGACATATATTTATGCACAAAATACTGTATTTTGCCTTACATTTATTCCTCTCTGTTGAGTATCTTGCATATTGCATTTATTTTCCGTCTGCGTTATGCCCTAATTCATTGTCGTGATGTCACCAACTGCAGCAACTGTATAGCCATGAGGCAATAAAGATTCTGTTTTAATCAATCACCGGTACACGTAAAAACCAAGATGACGTAGATAGTTTATATTTTTACTCGTTTTTAATTTTACAACGACACTGTGTTTTAGAAAGACAACCAAGCTGGGCATTTGAACTGGCTACCCATTTGATGATTTACATGAACTGTACAATGCCTGCTAGCTCTATTCTGCGCACGGCGTTTCCTAATATATGCAGTATTATGAAGAATAAATAGAGTATTATACTTTACTTTACTGTTATTGAAATATAAGCCAATGAATGCATCTATTTGTTTCACTAAACTGACAAGCTTTGGAGAAATTGTTGCGAAACTCTGTCTTCTTAAAGACATTTTAACAAAACGCCATGGGACCACTAGCGGTTCAAGTCCCATTGAGTCCACCTCGCACTAGCCTTAGTCTTAAGTTCTTAAGGAAGCGCTTAAATATAACATGACTCGAATCAACATCTGAAAGTCAGCATAAAAGACGATTAACTGAATGGCTCCAAGTCGATGAGAAGACTGCAGCTGATGAGACTTATTTCAGCTGTTTTGATTTATTGTCAGAATCTCAACAGATTGTAATATATTTAACTAAAAATGACATCCCGCAGTGAAAAACGGCTATCATTTATTTTATATAGCTACGTTTAAATGTTTGCGCTCTCTGCTTTGGCCCTGTTTTGGACGTGTCCGCTGGTTCTGCGATTGCGTAGTGAACTGAAGGTGCTGGAGAATGCACGAGTGCTCAGCTATTCGCTTGCTTGTCCTTGTGTGCGAGCGCCCGCAGGAAACTCAACTCGCGATTCATTAAATAAAGATCACAACCCAAGAATGCAACAAATGTGTTCAGTTGTCACCCATTAATGGTTTATTTTAGTGGTATCCAAAGTAGTACTGTACGCATTTCCCCCGGTAAATTCCAATAATTCACAGAAACCAAAATCTTTCCTTGTGAGACGGCTGAGAATACCCAGACGCTAAGAATGCTCAGATGCAAATACATTTAAGTTCACAGAAATGGGTGTAATAGTATAAAAACACGAGTTCTGTAAGTCATAAACTAATCATTTATTTCCAATTTAGCGATAATAGATACAGGTAAAGGTATTGCGTATTATGTGAGCAATAATAATTTAATTTCCTTTGCGATAAATACATAGATCTTAATGATATATCCCGTAAGCCGAAGTCTCGAAGCTATAATGAGATGTCCCGACTGAAGGCTTTTAGCTCAAATAAGCCGAGTTCAAGTCATATTCTCTTCATGCTTAGCCTGATAAACTCAGCAGAAATGGGTTTCGGGAGGTTGTTGACTGAAAAGCTGGAATTCCCATTAAAAAACCAGAACGAGTCATTTGAGAACACGACTTTAAAAATTAAAGTGAAATTGAAAAACACGCCTAAACACTAATTCATTCCAACTTTAAAAAAATAGTAGTGAAAGCCAACAATAGGGTTTAAGACAGGAGGTAAAGCGACTGGATTTAAAAAAAAATGTATGGATTTCACAGTAAAGCATCCATTTGTAACAACTGTCCACCACGTTATGTAACATTATGTAAAATATGTCATTAAGTTGCATCGTATTTAATTGATTTAAATTTTAAAATGAATATTGCAATATGACATGATCAAACAACTTACTTGTCAGGATTTGACAACACGTAATCTAAGGACATTATCATTGGTTAAGATGAGTTGGCTGTTCTACTATCTTTACTCGGTAGTTTTATATACTTATTTACATATTAAGGTCTTTATTTTGGTTTCTTCTGGTTGCAAACGTGTAATGATATTTGTGTATCTCAAAGAAAAAAGGCGAGAAGCATGTTTTACCTTGATGTTTCCGCAATATTCAATTTTCACACTTATAAAAACATAATTATATAGGTTAAAACTATGTAGGTAATTATTTAATTGACAGACATGCGAGAAGTTAAATGTTTCGTATTCATGTTTTACTTATACATTTTTACTTACTTCAAACTACACACAAATGAAAAAATCACAAGAAGAAAGACTTATCTGACTGCTATACTAGCATAATATACATGTATTGAATAAGGATCAGGGTGTTACAAAATATTTGTGTTTAGGAGTTTAGACTGTTTTTTTCGAGTGCTGATGTAATGAATATACTTAAATTCAGCTTTGTAAGAAACAATACGTTCCCTGCATTATATGCATTATACAGTCATTCAGATGTAATCGTCCTTATATAGGAAGCGAATCCCAAGGGAAAACTGAAAAGTCCATTTGTTGCATATTTTGTCATCTCTTTGTTTCTATTGACATCTTAATTTGTTTAGGTAATATAAAAATATTTGTGATTCATTCAGAAAATATATAGAACAGTGCAACTTGCTTAAGACCATTTTAATTAGTGTAAATCTTATGTAAATTGTAAAAAGCAGTTTTAGGGAAGGTAGACAAAGTATTTTGTCATGTAGTTATGTCGTTTATTTGTTTATCTGGTGTTGTCTTAGAATATAACTGATCATCTGTATATAGATATTGATCATTTGAGTGAATGTGACCTCATGTAGTTATGCCGTTTGTTTGTTTATCTGGTGTTGTCTTCGAATATAACTGGTCATCTGTATATAGATATTGATAATTTGAGTGAATGTGACCTTTGCTTGCCTATGCATATTTAATAATATTTTGATTAGTCATTCAGTCTTGAGAATTATTTACGCAGTTGTGTAGGCTGAGAAGCAGGTGAACATCAGTCACCTTCGAGAAATATGAAAAGTATTAAATGGAAGATATATATGGGTTTTATATATAATTGGGTTTAAAATAAACATGCAAAATAAGACAATACTTAATACAGCATTACAGGAACAAAACGCCGTTTCTTGGATTGTAAATATTTTAAAACATGTGCGTAACGGGGATAAGTGTATAAATTATTACTGAACAACAAAACTAGCTACAACCACAAGAGGCTGTCTCGCTTCAGTTGTCGCTTTCTTCAAGAAATAGACTGGATTTTTCCACCAGCAACATCAGCTGAGCCCCCATCACGTGGTGCAATGTCGGAGGTCATGCTACCTCGACAATGGAGTTATATGAATTTTTCCTGAAAGTGTGACGGTTTTCTGTGGATCGACAACATTTTGATGTGGAAACCTTGTTTTTTTTTATCTCGGTGGTGTTTGATGTTTTAGGCTGCTCGTTGAGATCCACCTATTTGGTTTTGGGTAAGCGCGTAGCGAACGGATGATTTTGTACATATTCAGTCACCTCGTGCGAAGTCTGGTTAAGGGAAGAAAGCGGGTCACCGTATGAGACCTTACAAGGAGAGCCTCGCCGTTGAATGCTGTCAAAAGTAAAATAGTAGCAGCGTAGTACATACTGATCAGCAGCGAATCTGTTTGATACGACTGAATGCCAGTCAATCCTGTAATAGAAACTGTAGACCCTAGTTCTTTGTCAGTCGTGAAATAATAAGAAGTGTTCGTTTTTTAAGGAGATGTAGCTCATTTCTTGGTTTGGGGGTGTAGTTATCCGTATTAAATTAACGCGATGTTGACGCGGTGGCGTGAATCTCAAATGCAGACCGTTCGTTTTCTTTGTTTTCATAGTCAGCCCGTTCCCGGGTTGGATGACGACGTCACGGTCCTGTCGACAACGTGAAAGCAACACACAACTAAATTCTGCTTTCATATTAATTATTGATCACACGTTGTGACCTATGGCATTGTAATTGTGTTAGTTTTATTGCTCTGTATGTTTTATATTAAAGGATTTTGATTATCGTGAAATAAAAAACTGGGTAATTTGGGGTTTGGGTTACTCATTTGTTCAAAATGTATATGTTTTATAAGAGCCGCACACACCTACAAGCACACATTGTGGGGAAAATATAAATAAAGTTATTTTTAAAAAGTAATTTAATAAACATATTTAGTATATACAGGATATACAGATGGACAATATTTATGTGTACACATCAATCTCCTTATATAAGCTCTGTATAAATAATACTGTGTCCTCGCACAACCCGTTGAATTGAAGAGATGTACAATGTGTTCAGTGTTGGGAGAAAAAAAAATCCCTGCTATTCTAACACCTGACGGCTGAGTTTGAAATACGTGGAATTGAGCAGGATTTTCCAAGGACAAGCCATAAATGCTGTATAATCATTGACATTCTTTTTGTTGCGTGTTGTTCTATCTTGCAAAGATCTATAAAGTTAGAATTGACACCGGTGAGACGTTTGTTATTATTGTTGACAATGCTGTTCATTAGCATAAGAAATATTGGCATTAAATAGGCATGACTCCTGGTTGTAGCTGTAGTCTTCACACATCCTATGTCTGGGTCTAACCTCAATCCTGGCCACGTTGTCCACTAGTTTCCAGTCTCCTCATGCAGCTAAGCTCTGCAGTGAACTAAGCATCATCCCAATTACACAGATAGGCCTTCTCACACAGTGCTAAGTGTGTTAGTGGTTTAAAAGCTTCTGAACATCTGAAGATGCTGTAGCCAGCCAGGGTTAAAACAGGGCATGTTATGTCTTTATTTAAGGCAGTACAATGGAGATCTTTTGTCAATATGTTTGCCATGAATTAACATGATGCCACATAATAATAATTATTAATATTATTATAGTGTTGTGTTTTTAAATGACATTATTAGCAACTGAGCTAACCGCAGCTGTACTTGCTTAAAGGTCATTGGAATCCTTTGACTCTTTTTATTTGATAATGACATAACTTCCATTTTGGTTTAACTCCTTTCTTGAAGGTGTAAAGCTTCATGCTGGGAGATGCTGAATGGGCATTTTTGTCAATGCTGATGACTTTTTCCTGTACTGTAAGTACCAGTGTGTTTCGCCCATGGGTGTACCTTTCAGGATTGCCATTTTCTAGCCTCATTGTACGTGTGTCTCTTCTACAGAAATCAAAATTAACTCATGAAAAGCCTTTTGTAAGGGTGAGTTTTATGTGTAAGGATTGACTGTAGCCAAGATGAATAATTAAAATCAATTAAATATTGTTGAAGTAGCTTATTCACATATGGCAAAAACAATAATGACACTGATAATTGCACATCATACAGTCATATTCTGAAAAATAATATGTATTCAATATTTATTGTTTTGTATTTTTACATCAAATATAGTAATATCAATGTATGCCTATTATGTCAGCTCAGTACAAACCTTTATGCTGCTGTTCATAATTCTGTGATTGACAATTTGCTTCAATAAAGTTTTTCCAAATCATTCTGTCTCATTAGTTTTAGTTCATATCAAGAAAGGAATAGAATTTCATGGATAATTAAATATGTTTTCTAGCAGAATCACTCCTGACAGGAAAATATGAATAACACCCTTGATTTATGTGAAACCAGTTGGCTGTAGGGCTTATAAGACCTCATATGTAATGAAATAGAAACATTGCATTTTATTTATAAAAATATGTCATAAGATTAAACATCTATTAACAAATGTTAATCATGTAAAATAGTTGATAAGTTCATTCAATTTCTATTAAATAATTGATTCTTTGTCCACTAATGTTGTACCTTTGGGCCTAAGGTTTTGAATGTACTTATAATAAAACTTGAATTATCATATGAATCCAAGTTGGTTTAAGACTTAAATATTGAACGAAGTAATCGTTTTGTTTGTTGTCATTTCAACTGCCGACCTAGCACTATAACTCTTCTGTACTCTTGCTGAACAAGATCGTGTATAGGGAGGGCGGGATACGGAGCCGCACGACGCTGCGTAACATCTACAGGTTACGTTCATTTCGTCAGAAGATACGGCCGTCGCCTCTAAATATACAAAGTCAGGACCCTTAAATAACTTGCCGTTACATGACCCTCAAAACATTTCGGACACTTACAAGCCACTTAAGAAAACAAGACGTTTCACTAACTTCCAACATAGTTTTATTTTGAGTCTGGAAAAACAGCTCCGCAAAATACAAAATAAAAATATGTGCTTCAATAATGCTTATAAATAAAATCCTGTAGGCCTATGTTACTGTGTACATTTAGAATATTTTTAATATTGTGTGGTTATTTTCAATAACCATACTACATATTATATCTGAAAGATTTTATTTGAAAAAAAAAGCTTCCTACATTCGTCATTTTCCATTTTCTGTCAATATTAAAACTCAGTAATCATTAAATCGCTATATTACCGTCAGTTGAATTCCTGATCCATGTGAAGAATTTCCTATATCTGAGTTAATAAGAATCCACCATTACATTTATCACATAGCATTGCATAACAATTCTTGCAGCATAACCGCAAAATGACGCGTGTGTTCTTTTATAATAAACAAAAATACTCTTGAAGTTGCGTTTATATAAGTAAAATATGCGATTTTGACACCATGTTTATGATTTAAATGACATTCCATTTTATCCATGGACCCACTGGAACTACGTAATTTACAATGGATTAAAGTTTGTTACAGCGGCTTACCGCTTTTATTATTTAGCCAGTTATTGGACGAAGTAATCATTTTGTTTGTCATTACACACGCCGACCATTTCACACGAAAATCAGTCGTGTTTTATGGTTTAGTTGAGGCACATGATTTATTCGTAAGCATCCAAGAATACTTCCAGTTTGTATTGTGAATGTTTTCATTGCTGCTGTTCGATGGTGTGAAGGTCAAAATGTAGGCCCGATGGCGCAAGAAACTCGAATACCTTTGATAGTTCATTTCTTTGACACGTTACCCCATTTACAAATGACACGCGCACACTTCGGAATGTCAAAGGCTTTAGTGACCTGACTTCAAATAGAGAGCGCATTTCAATTCTTGGTATTTCAAAGTGTGACGACATTTTCTACGCATCACATTCCACTTAAAAGATTAACTTATCTTGATATGTAACTATACGTTTAAAATACATATCAAAAAGTATCGCGTACATACTCTGTTCAGATCTGTTTGTAAATCATCCACGAGTCTAAATTTTTCATTGCCATGTTGCAACATATTCGAAATTTGTCGAACTATCTGTTCATGTTGCCTTCTTAGGGCAGAAGCTAAGACCAAAAAGTGGTGATCATCCTCCTGATTTTGACCAAGAAAGACAAGCATTTTAAAACAGGCGTTTATTATTTTGAGCATATCATTTTGAGCATACTTCAACAATATCGATTAGTCGTGTCAAAATGTACTGTAAAGCTTTTCCTGGAATCACACAACACAGACGTTCAAACGTCTTCAAAATATATTCTGGTATTTGTAACACACTCATCGACTATTTTAGGGTTCTTTGAGGATCTGAACTGGCAGAAGAAATCCAGCATATAGCCAATAAAAGACCACACAAATGTAAAATCAGAATCCCCGCAGAAAATATTTTGCCCGTGACCCCTTGCACTGGAGCCGAATCAACAAGAAGTATCACTGAGTAACTTCTTAATGAATTCATTTCCCGACTTCAGGTTAAAGTGGTAACAATAAGGAATACAAAGTTTAACATCGGACCTGAAAGAGCAATAAACCGAACAGAAAACCCCAAAACACCCCATTCGATCATTTTTTATTGTCGATGTTTATATGAATGTTTGTTTTTGCTGGAAGTTCTACGACATATTACTTAATGTTAAACTTTAAAGAATCTACCACGCGTTTATCTTCTGAATCATGTATAATTTGGAGTATTACTACATGGACGGCAGCGTGCATCGTTTTTAAAGTTTGTTGCGCTTAAGTAAAAACAACGGTGGAGTTTGTCCCGACGTTTGCGCTTGACGTCACATATAACGTTACATGACGGTCTAAGTTAACAATAAGGTCTAAGTTAACCAAATGTAATAAAAAAAGGTTTACTTCGCATACTGAAGAACCCACTCCTAACAGAAAAAATGCCCTGAAACTGGAAAACTTGAATAAATAATGTCTTATCGGTTTTATTAGGGACAGACAACCTGACAACTGCAGTAATGCTTTTAACTTAAGCATTAGACTTCCGATTTATTTATTTAGTTAATGGCAATTTCATATCCCTGGGAGTACGTTAAATTTATTGTATTTATTGGATTTGCCGTTAAAACATTTGGTTCAGGCGTCGAGAAGGACATGGCTACAAATACAAGAACGTCCAAATTCCGTGACCCGTGAGACGAAATGAGCTTATGTTTATCTGGAGGCATAGACTCCGGTATAAACATTTAGTCGAATGTGACGGCATAGTCAGAATATGCGCAAAAGGGCAGTGCAAGCGTAGACTAAAGCAAACTCGTTCGTGTACCTGTACCTATATTAAAAATTCACCGTACCACCTTTCCTCAGACATCACCCGTTTGTAACTAGATGAAACTTCTTAGGCATGCATTGCTTCGGTTAAATCAATAAAAATGTAATACTTGCAATACTATGCACGTGTTTTAAATACTTATTGAAAAAACACAAACCCTGTGGGGAATGTTTGAGTATTCTACCACTCCTGATAGGATACTGCGCGAAGCTGTGCTGCATTGTTGCAATATGAAACTCAGTCTCTACAGAATACCTATTGTGACAAAAGCATAAACTGTGTAGCTTATATATGACATGAAATAAAGATTCCTTCAAAATACAGAGGAACGGATTTCTAGTTTCTGATTACACCGACACTAATTCCCAGGCCACCCTTAAGGAATGAGACCACGTGATGAAGCGGGGCGGTCGAACTACAAGCCATTTTGGGGGACGGTGTCAGTTTCCACAGAACCATCAGCATTGCATTTTTCAAACAGACTTCAGAACGGCGATCGCGCAGTCCGATCACTAAAACAGTACCGGCAAGGATCGGAATCTTTACATAATACATGCTTTTTAGTCGCATAGGTTTCCGGCACCAAAGAAAAGTGGAATTTGCGTAACTAGAATGCGCTCAGTGTTGCTACGCTAAGGCTATTGCAATTGACAGCGTCTGCAGCTTTTCCAAGATGGCCGCTTGGCTCGCATTCATTTTCTGCTGATCGACTTCTAACTTTCATTGTCTATCCACCCTATTCTCACCGACTACTACCAGAGTTTCTGGGTACGTATTATTCACTATTTCATCTTACCAATGAATTAATTATGAGCGGATTTGTTGAATGTGTATGGTATTTTATTCCTTTAATGGAAGACGATGTCTACTCGGTGCAAGGTTCTGACTGGTTCACAGTAGCTTTACACCTCACGGGCTTTAGTTACGCACAGTACTTTTAAATTCAGTTACATTCTCGACCGATGGTTATTGGTTTTCTTCAAAGACACGACTGTCTCATAGAAGAATATTATCACTTGGGATTTTTCATTTGTGTGTTTGAAAAGTATTTGTTTTAATTGTTTAGACCTGCGTTGAAGACGGGGTTCATATGCAATTTAGAAGCGAAATGGATCGGGTCTTCTTGATTGTAAGCATTCAAACCGATCTCTCTAGCAGTTCATCTCAAGATATTAACATTATTTTATAGAACTAAGTTCTATACCGATTGGAGAATCTAATAAAACGATTATATTCTTGATTTACCTCTTGTCCTTGATTTTATTAACTTAAATTCCCCTGCAGCTAATGTCTTGGCGCAGTAGGATAGTCAACTTATAAGACTGATAGATGTCAGAAAATCAATCATAGCGAGGCTATACCCAATATTATTTTTATTTCTGGAGACTTACACTATATATGCTTGTACATGTTTTAACATTCATTTATTTTTTACTTTATGATTATTTTGATTAATTAACCCATTGGTATCTCTGAGTCGCAGTGAATTGTCGCAAATTTCATGAATTGCTTGGACACCAGAGGCTGTTGGTGAACGCTGTGAATGTTTTAGTTATCTTGGCTTTTAAGATGAATTTCTCTGTAAATAAATAAATAAAATAGTTTGGTTTTCGTGTGCTGTATTGAGGGTCTACCAGTGCAGGCGACCTACTGGCCTTGTCGCAAAGAACAAGGTATTTGTTGGTTTACACTTCTCTAATGCACAAAATATGGTACTTTCTTGAACTAGGGCTGAGTAATTTGTGTAGGCCATTGTAATGTCTTAAGAATACTGACAAAGCTTATGCAGCGACGTTTTAAAAGATTTTTAGAGCTATTGGGGCACATGGTTAGATAAAAGTAAGAGAATATACGTGTTAGCGCAGGTCGTGTTGACGTGAGCTGCCTTTGTATCGATCCCCGTTAATTATTGTATGATCTGGCAGTAGTATGCAAAAAATCTTAGAAGTGACCAGTTTGCCAACCTAATTGCTGCATGTCTACCTTAAACTGTTTCAAAATGGCATTAGCCCCTTAATTTGTATAATACACAGTGTAGTCCAAGTATGTCCTTCATTTTCTTTTCTTGTTGGATTATGAGCATTTTTATTTGATGGAAGCTATAATTTAAAATAATATGGTGATGCTATCGCCCTGACTTCTTTGGGACTTGTGTCTTTGAATAGGGCCTTTCTGTTGTGCTCTCTACAGCTGGATAGTAATGAAAAGGACACATATATATTAATGTATTATCGCTTCAGTCGTCTATGGTACATGTAAATACCTGAAGTATGGAGTACATTAGTGCAGACTGATCAGCTGTTTTTGTTTGGATATTTGCTGGAGTTTAGTGGGGGCTTCATTTGTAAGCTGAACTGATTTGATAAAAAACTTTAGAAATGCAACATAAGGTGGCAGCGGTGCTCCGGCGGGTCCCCGCGTTTAGGAAGGTTTTTGGTGAACATGCTCCTTAGACACAGATCTACATCGGTCGTGGAATGCACGTGCACGACTTCAATTGGCATAATCCTAGACATTAAGAGCTGGAGAAGCCTTTGATAATGAGCACTGTTGGAGTATTGCATCAAATGTAATGACGTTGATAATGTCATACGACTTACCATTATTGTAACACTCCCGTATACATACGGTACATATTTCATTGGCGAAACTAGCCGTATTTAGCTCTCTCAATAAATAATGCTTTAGCTGGAACCATGGCACGTTCTAAAGAACGACCGAAAATATTGAGCCTAGGTGCTCAAACAAGCCAGCATTGTGAAGTCTAGCGTAATGAACACCGTCCACGCTGTATTGCGTTGCACTTTTATGGAAGATGAATGCTGTAAGCTGTACTGTGGCAATTGAACTTTCCCCTCTTGCTAAAATGAACAGCGTATGTGTTATGTGGAGGGGAAAGCGTATTGTAGTGGCTGTCGCTTTCACCTTTCACGCGGTGGTTTTTTAGGGAAATCTTTTTCTGCTCGTGTGTGAGAGAGAATGAGAGCGAAAACAACCCAGTGCGAAGTATGGACTTGTCTTCACGGGATTCCTTTTAGGATTTAAAACGGTAATTCGGATCGTTAGTCGGACTGTATACTCTCCATTTGTCGCATTTTGTATTAGGTTGTCTTCTCGTACGGATCTTTGGACCATTTCCCGTTAAGGTAGGGTACCGTGAAAAGGTCTTGCTTTCTTGAGCTTCAGATGGATTGTAGACGGCGAAAAAATATTTTAAGATCATTTAAAGCTTAAACCTTTGTTGTTTTAAACAATACGAGAAACCGAAGTGAAATCTGCAATAAATGTTAATAATGTTAATGTAATCAGCATTGGTTTTTGATGGGGAACAGGCTGATGCCGAACCGCACTGAAAGCATTGCAGATGAATAGTGGCTCTCTTCTCCGAACAGATTGGGTTTATATGTAGGATTCTTCTGCGAAATGGCAGTCGATAGCCTGGTTAAATCGGTAACGGCTTAAATCGCTGCTGGTTTGAGTGTGGCTTGTCTAGTTATGGATTTGTTTTTCCGTCACATCTGCACGAGCTGCAGTTCCCCCTTGTAGCAGGGCTCTATTTTCATTGGCAAAATGCCAAGTGTAACCTAAGTTGTTGCTATAGCAACAATAAGAGTTATCGTGTTTGGCACTAGATACCACTCCCCATCGTCAAACGTGGAAATAAGGCAATTTAAAGGCTTAAGTTAGGTTATAACGTGCTTTGTAATGACAAAAGGCAATTGCTTTGCAGCCAAACGTTGCCCAGTCAACACAACCAACCGGGAATGCGTTGAGAAACCTATGATCCGTCTGTTGGATCAATATCCTATCCTTCGAAAAATGAATTTAACACTATTGTACTTTCAATCGGAAGGAAATACTAACTTCACATGTAAAATTCTTTAGTGGTATATGCTCACCTAAGAGTACGAAAACGTTGCTTGACGCTGCTCCGGAATGATGCGTAATGATCAATTACCCCCTTCCACACAAATGGGAAGTGCCTCGGCTTAGTGTAAATGTAAAAAGGGAAAGTTCAGTCGTCTTTAAAGCGGCTCTGGACGACATTCGTAGAAATTGAATTCATTCATTTCAATTAAGAAGTGATAACTAATTTAGAATTTGGCATTAATATTTCCCATGTAGGTATTTGCCTTCCATGACGATGCACCGAACAACCAGAATTAAGATAACGGAGCTAAATCCACATTTGATGTGTGCGTTGTGCGGTGGATATTTCATCGACGCAACGACCATCGTGGAATGTTTGCACTCCTGTAAGTAGCGCGAGCGGTCGCTGCCATTGCATGTTTACAATCCGCCACAGTCTGCGCTATTTGCATGCAACACAAATGTTTTCTTGCTGCTTCATATGAGTTAAATTATTGTATAAATTCTTCTTCTACAGTCTGTAAAATGTGCATCGTGCGTTATCTTGAGACCAGCAAATATTGCCCAATTTGCGATGTTCAGGTACACAAAACAAAGCCTCTTATAAATATCAGGTAAGACCCGAAAAACAGTGATAGAGTTTTATAGATAAACTACCTATCTTAGGACAGGGCTTGACTTTCTTTTGAAATATTTGCCCTTAAGTATTAAATAGTTTTTAAGCATCCTAACATCTTACAGGAATGTAACTTTAAATTTAAAAGACTTTAACTGTTTTGCTACAGGAATTAAAGAAGCAGAGGTTAAACTGTATTTAAAACGAAGAAGTAATACTATATTTAAATTAGATTTCATAATTTGAATTGTTTGTCATTTTGGTTGTAACTTTTACTGGGTATTGCAAAAATGTTAACTGTAATGTTGTTAACTGCAGATCTGATAAGACTCTTCAAGACATCGTATATAAGCTGGTTCCCGGTTTGTTTAAAAGTAAGTAATCTACATATGCAACACCTTGCTGATGGATTTTCCTAGATGAGAATTGTTAGGTTTAACACCTCCCTCCTTTGCCTCCACAGATGAAATGAAACGAAGACGGGATTTCTATGCTGAACACCCATCAGTTGATGGTTGGTTTAATTTTTCCCTTCCCTATGAAACCAGATGACATACAGAGCAGTTCTCTTTATAGAAATACAATCCTCTGTGTACTTCAGGTTGCATTATTAAGAATTGAGTGGACTTCCACATTTGCAGAGAGGGAGTAACAAGTCCTTTCCGTCTCTTATTTTAAGCTGCAAATGGGTCAAATGAAGACCGTGGAGAGGTGGCCGATGAGGACAGGAGAATAATCACAGATGATGAGATAATCAGCTTGTCCATAGAATTCTTTGACCCCAGCAGGTACAACTCAGAATGAAAAATGCATTTCTTTTGTGAACTTATGGATCTCTTGGTGACTCTGAGCATGATTTGACTGCCTTAACATTTGTCTGTAGCAAACTAGTATGTTATAAAAATATAGAAGTTTTCATTTTATTAAAAAAGCTACATATTAAATTATCAGTACTCGCCTCAATTAGTAACACACTACCACTTAATTGTATACTTTGTACACGGATATACACTAATTTTATTTGAATGTGGGTTTTTAAAAATCTGTTGAGAAACTTGGTGATTCCTGTGATTTCTTCAGTAATAACTAAAAATGTGAAGTATACCATTTAAATTTAGAGTGTATTCTTTGGTTTGACTTGGCATTTTGCTTTATTCTGGCTGAGTTATCAACTATTGAACATTTGAAATTACTGAAATGTTTTGTGTACTGTTATGTTTAAAAAGTCAACAATGGGTAATGGCTTAGGCTTTGATTCAGTGTATTTTGTTCCTGATAAAATCTTCCTTGTTCATACTCAGCCTTTCCTGGTATGGGTGTATTAAACCCAGCATTGAGTCATACTGGGAGTGTCAGCCAGTAACCTTCATACTGTGTTTTCAGGGTTGAAACGCAAGGAAATGGGGAAAAAGAGAAGTCAAAGGAGGAGGTTGTTATCTATATTTATCTTTTTTTTACGTCTTAATTATACTGTAGTTGTTTATAAAATGCTAGACAGAAAATGATTGAGTGACTTATTATTCTAAACATAATTTGCGTCCCCCCAGCAGATAATCGACAAACGATATCTGCAGTGCCCAGCTGCTATGACTGTCATGCATCTGAGAAAATTTCTCAGAAGCAAAATGGATATTCCGTGTACCTTCCAGGTGAGTCAATCTTATCCCTGATGATACTCTTTTGCCATTTATTCTGTATTTTTGTGTTATTCTGTATTTCTAGCTAATTACCATCACAATATTACTAAACCTGAATTTGTGAAATGGTCTGATGCATAGATGCATTCTTGTAGTTAATGGAAAATTTTGTGTGATTATATTTTGGTTTTTTTTTGTAGAATTTTAGGTCTAGTTATGTCTTGCAAAATGATTATGACTGAGTTTGTTCATTGCTAATTTGTTAGAATAAAGTTTTGTTCCCTGGAAATAAAAAATAGCCACTGAGCAGTATTTCTTTGTTTATTATGCAGATCGAAGTAATGTATGAAGATGAACCTTTGAAAGATTACTACACATTAATGGACATTGCTTACATCTATACCTGGAGAAGGGTAAGTATCAATTTATGTGAATTTAATATACACAAAGGCACTCAAACCGAAAATATGTAGTGTCCTGTCACCTCACACAGCGTACTGTATTATGTAGATTTGTGAATGTGGAGTTTTAATTGACAATAACCCACAATAAATTTCTATTGTAATCTGTGGTGAATGCATCTTGATATACAATTAGCCACTTAAAATAATTGATGTAAGCACAGTGTAGTATATGGGAAACTTTTAGCTAATAGCTTCTCATTTACAGGTTGGTTGCCACTGATTATATTAATTTCCCCATAACACTTAACTTGCTGTTAAATATGTATTTGATTGTGAATTCAAAAGCCCTTGGTTTGCTGATGCATAGTGACTTAAACATGTTTGACCCTGGTCTGCTGTCTGCATGTAGCCATTCTTTCATGAGAGCTGTAAGTAAAGAGCTGTTTCTTTTGCAGAATGGCCCCTTACCATTGAAGTACCGAGTTCGACCCAGCTGCAAGAAGATGAAGCTTAGTCAACCACCAGAGGGGTTAAACAGTGCCAACCGGTCTGAGATGGAGAGCGACTCTGGCAGCGATAAGGCCAACAGCCCTGCTGGTGTGCCATCCACTTCCTCGTCGCTGCCCAGTCCTGGCACCCCTGTCCAGTCTCCACATCCTCACTTCCCGCATATCTCCAGTGCCGTCAATGGCACCACCGCCAACCCGAGCCCAAACCGCCAGCCGCCATTCTGCAACAAGGCGCGGAAAGCCTCACTCAATGGCTCATCTGCATCTTCTGGATGACTGTTACGAGGGTGTGGTGCCAGAGTCCAATTACCTGGATCCTCCCATTCTGACTTAGTTCTGTTGTAGTTGCTTTCTTTAAAAAAAAAAAGAAAAAAGAAAAAAAACATTGCCATTTGTCTTTATATCTTTCATGTGAAATTTATAGTGGAAATTGCATTTCAGTAGAAAATAGGGGATATCGGCTGATTTCAGTGTTTAAAGCCGACGTTGGAGAAAGGAAATCAAGCACATAAAGTGTAATGCTGGCGAAGGCTGTTTTTACAGCGAACATTTGGATAGGCATGGAAGTACCTCTTCAGAATTCGATGGGGTTTCATTTGTACAGTTCATGTTCCTTTCACTATTTGCCTTTTTTGATAAGTGAATGCGTGACATGAATTTCATCAGTGTCAAACCGAAGGCTTACAGTTTATATTCATTATAATAAGGGTTGTATATCTAAGCTTTCACGAAGCAGCTGTCATTTGGGGGGAGACTGTAACTAAGTGACAAATATTATGTACAGCTCTACTTATCTGCAACATGCAACTGCAAGATGTACCAGAGCTAGAGAAATGAAAATGAAGAAACTGAGCTGTATGTTGCGTGCGTGCATGTGGGTGTGGGTGTGTGTGTGTGTGTGTGGATGGATGGATGGACGGGCGGGCATGTATGACGATAAGGGGGCCTACAGTGCAGGAGTAACTATGCTATCTGTATCCCAACTGGCAGCAGTATTATGTTTTATAAAGTGTTGGGCTTGTAAGAATGGGAACAGCAGGGAAACATCCCAGTGTTGTTGGAAGTAAAGTTTGTATTGGTTTTCTAAAAATAAGCTCTTCTCTTTTTGCTGTCATTTCAGTCTTTTGATTGCTCTAAGTTCGGATTGACTGCCGTAAAGCAGCAAGCCATGCTCTAGATAAAGAATCCTGTATATATGATTACTTAGCTGAACCATAGAGGTGTAATAAACTAACAGGTCCTACGTGTCTGCCAGACACTTATTTCTCTTACCTATATAAGTCTTCGTTTCTTTGTTTCAAGTGTTTTGTGGTGTCTGTTCCACAGTGTTCTAAATCCTGTATTTGGTCGACTGTATGTAAAACTATTGTATTGTTACTGTTGCACAGTATAAAACGTCTATCTAAATAAACATTTTACATTTTTATTACTTAATTACGACCTGTTTCTGCATTTTTTTCTGTCAGCACATATGTTTCTCTTCTGAACGACATTGCCCCGGCAAATATACCACAAGTAGCAGTGCATAAGTGAGTAATTGCTTCCACATCTGTACAAGTCAGTAGTTTGAAGAAAAAAAAAAAACTTGTTACGCCTAGACGTTTGTATTTGAGAATAAATATTTCCACTTTGATTTTTTTAAGTTAAAGTCTTAAAATATGTCTAAATGGTAAGACTGCATAATATGTCACTTAAGAAAATTAAGGTTTATTTCAGCAGCAAGAAGCTTTTTGCTCTATGCAGTAATGTATTAATAATTTTGTAGATGTATAATTTTATCCTTCTGAAGCATAATATCCTTTAATGACTAATCTTAGGGTAACAATTTTTTATGGTCTCTTGGGAGTAAACTCACCGGGCTATATCACGTGTTACTGTTTCATTTTTCTGCATAAAGCCCCATACTACGTGTCAAATTAAGATATGTTACCGTCTCAAACACTGAAAGAAAAAAAGTCTGTAAAATCCCTGCAGAAGGGTAACTAATGGAATCAGTATCAATCAATCAGCAAAGTAAACAATTATTTTTCCGTTCCGTTACTGTTGCTTAAAAAATGCAAACTTAATTTTATTTTTACGAAATATTTTTTTTTAAAGATTATAGAAATTTCTTTATTGAAGCTAAAATACGCTATTGAGGGTATGCATTTAAATATTTAGAGAAAAAATATTAAGATATTTTAAAATATTGTTTTAAAAATAGATATAATTGGTTTTGCCACATATAGATAGGCCTATATAATATGACGTATGACTGCTCTAAACAACACAACTGACAGTTTGAGTTTGGTGTTAAAAATTAATGGCATATATTATACAATAAATGAAAAATAAATTGCGTCGGTGTCCTCGCCAGCGATTTTCAGCTAAAACACCGATACAAAACGTTGCATGCTTTAAATCATTCTATAATTGATTAATCTTTATTAAAATGAATGAAAATATAGGCGCCGCTTTGCTTACATTCGCATTTATAATAAATAATAAATTAACATAACAGGAAGGCTACATATTCTATAATGGGTTGTCAATATACTGGCAGCTTGATTATTTTTCCCGATTTACTTGCAATGTATTTTAACATGATATTTTAGTAAAACACATCAATATCCTCATTTATTTGCTCAATTTATTAGGTGATGCTTGTTATTCAAAGCGACTTAGAACTTCATTGGGTAAACTACTGATTGATATTCGCTAAGCTGTTTTAAAGTGGGTTTCAGTCAATCGGTTTGGTGAACTAGTGTTAGTCGTTCTTCAAAGCGCGTGAGTAGCATTCCACATACCATAGACTTTAAAAAACGGCACACATAACGGATTACTTTAAGATGGCACAATACAACGAATTTTATATCGTTTTTAACGTTTATATACAACTCATATAAGATTTATGACAAGAGAAATAATGACTTGCTAAAGATAATTAGTATTAAAGTAACCTGATGTATACCTACGTACTGGTACTAATAGTTAAAAATAAAAGTTCAGTTTTTCCATATACATAGTAGCTTCTTCAAAAAGCTATTTGTAAATTAGATATAAACGTTGAAAGATGTATAAAACGTTGAACGTGGGGGAAACTGTTTTAACGTACTTACTGTGCATATTTTAGTGTACTACATAAAAGTAACCTAAACTGTTCCTTCGACAATTAAAACATACAGTTTAACAGTTTTTTCATTATAAAACTGGAAATGAAGTTCTTGAGCTTAAATACGTTTTTCAGGTAAAGCTAATTAATTAGTGTACATTATTGAAAATCCAGTTCTTAAAAAAATTGAGGCATGGGTTGGCATTTGTTATTAATCTCAAACTATGATGAAGTCGCTTCATTTCTGTAGCATCATATTTACAGTATTGCTTTGGAAGTGCTTACGGCGGATATTAAGGCACCCCTAATTGCTTCTGTCGATCAGTATGTAAACTTATATGCATTATCTTAGATATTCCCATTGGGACGTCGTGCATAGAGATCGCTAGTAGTGGTACTTTTGGCATTTTGATTTAACTATAGCTGGACTCACGTCATCTGTAACACCATCGTGTAACTCAATAAGCTACAGGTAAGACTCAGTCCATGGGAGTGCGATGATTCGGGAACGTCGCCATACTACTCCTCGCTAAAATTGCGAGCACATCACGAATAACAAGGTTAACCGCAGTGATCATCGATAAGGATTAAAGTTTTTCCCGTCTTCCACGACTTACACGGTCTATTAATTTTGTAACTTCAATCGGTAGAACGTGACGTTGGTTAGTCACGACGTTATTTTCATTATGTCGCACTTAAATACTCTCACTATCAGTGTTATTTCAGGTTTCAGCCACTCGTAAACACAGACAACCATTTCATGCGGAAGGACATGTTTATGTATCGTAGCAGCACAGTGAACCTGAAATAACAGATTGACTATAAATACAGGTTACGCCGAAGCCACATGATTATCCAGAACATGACGTAGTAACCGGAACATCATCCCTGTACCACGAATTAGCGGGAGGGGGGAACTCTTACTTCAGCATCCATCAATAAAAGTAGCGTTTATCACCATGTCAAATATCATTTTAATCATGTAATCATTATCTTCCATAAAACTGGCGGTATTATATTTCCAATACATCACACGTTACTGACAGTAAAACTGACAGAATATTATACAAATTGTGGCAAATTGAGTCATAATAGAAGCTAAAATAAAATAGTACAACACAATGATTTTAATGCCATTGAAATACGACTTACTTTGAGCAAGAGCAAGTACATGTAAAAGTTTTCGAGAATTTGAACATACATTTTAGACAATGGTGAAATTCACAAATGTCACGAGAGAGCTAGATACCTAAAAAAAGCAGTGTCGAGAATTTAATATTACTCAAAGTCGAACAAGAATATTTTGGCAGAATTAAGGTAAAGTTTAACTTAACAAATTTGAATGTAATCAATTAAATTGCTTAAAAGTAAATTTCTTTCCTCTAACTTTATGCCATTACAGGTGAAACGAGAAGACTGAACTATAAAATTCTTTAAAATATTCAACAAAATATAGGCCTATTATTTCGAAAGTCACGGCACAAACTTAAAAACTCGTATTATTTGTGTACCATTCTGATACAGTTAAAGCCTGAATAAATTCGCACCATTGCGCTTCGGCAGGGGGACTGTCGTCGTTTTACGCAGCTGGCAACATTCCCGCCTTGCAGTCATTGCACTCGCGCCCGCAGCCGCGAGAAAAGAAAAATGCCTGCGCTTTTACTTCCGGTTTGTTTCCAGAACAACCGCCAGCTACATTGTTGCCGCGCGCAGTGTTGCTATGGGCGGCTCACGCCCGACTGCAAGTTGGTGGTCGCCGCTCTGTAGCACCATGCTGCAGTATTTGCACGGTGCTGCGTGCATTTAATCTTTTTTAGATTATATAATGCAATTGCAGCCCTTTAAAAGTTAACTTTTTCTTGACAATTCTTCCCTAATCTTCCTTTAATACAAAATGTAACATTTAATTAGTTCCATATTAATCAATACAGATTAAACATTTATCTTGGGAAAAATTTTTCTAGTCTAGCTAAAGTAGCTAAAACCGCATATGACCAAAAACAGAAGACGGCTTTGATGAGGCACAAATATGGTTTTCCGTTGACGTCAGTAATGTTGTAGATGGACTTTGCGTAGCAGTAACAAGATGTAGCAAATTATTTTAGCTTTGTTTTACTATTTGCTTAGTATATCTGCCCAAAATTTAGTATTAGACACTAATTGAAAAAGTATGCTTTACAGTGAAATGTACAATATAGTAGTGGTATTAAAGAATTTAAAGTATGATTCAATATTTTTATGACAATTCTGTCCAAATTATTACATGTACAAATGAACATGTCCAAATCATAATAATGTTAGCAAACCCTTTCAATCTTTACTTAAAAAGCACCATGTATCTTTCAATAATTAATGTAAATGATAAAAAGAAATGGTGTGCGCAGCATATGTTCCTTTGTGATAATATACTGTCTGGTATGAGCATAAATCCTTTCAACGCTATAGGGTATGTAATTAAAGTCTATATCTGATATTCACAAAAAAGCTAGAAAGACTAGAATTATTTTATTTTGATTTTTCCAAGTCAGCTTCAAAGTGGTTAAGTTTTTTTGCATCTTCCATTCTGTACTGCTATTCTGTAACAGTCGGGCAGTATTTGTGCCGTGGATGCTAGTTAAATGTTCACTAAAGCATGAGGTATTGCAAGTGAGTTAACTCTAACGCTAACTGGTGTCTCCGTAAACTGCGTGCATATATGTGCCCTGTGCTGGACTGATATCATGTTTAAGATGCACCCACAATCGTGTCTGGGAAATGTGACTGGAAAGTGAAAGAATTCAACAGGGTCACACCGTACCTCATACATTTACAGTTATATATCCAGCTGTCTCATAAATCTGTCATTAAATGTCTTTAATACACATTGAAGTAACACAAGTAAATACACATGCTGTGAAATTTTAAAACGCATCCATCTTGTCATGAATGTAAGAGGGCCTGTTCAAGCCTGCACGAGGCTGGGTTACACCCTGGAAAAGCAGCCCATCGCAGGATACACGTACTATGGGCAATTGATAGATGCCAATTTCCCTAACTACAGGAGGAAATAAAGGGGAAGATGCAAACTTCACACACATAGAACAGAGTTGCAGGACTCAAGCCAGTCAAACATATGCATATTTCTAACAGCATTCACCATTTTCACATATCAATTTACCTTAACTTTGAAATGATTAATATATTATAGTGATTTTTAAAAACTGCCTGTCGTTAATCTATTCTCTTTGTTTCAGTAAATACTATTTGTTTCAGTCCTGGAGAGGATCCTGCTGCTGCTGAATTAAAAATATAGACTATTGCACCATATTTTTTCACCATGCATGTATGTGGGTGTGTGTGTGTGTATCAGATACCATGTTAAAACACCCAGCCTCAGTATAAGAGTCCTTTCATATTCCAAACATATTTCAGGCCGCTTTTAGGGACTCTCACCTTTTTAATTCCTTTTGTTCTATGAGGCTTAATTTGGATGAGAATGCTTCATTTTTTGCTTCTCTATCCCAGCTGGTGACAGCACTTCCAGGGAAAATAGGACCTAGAGGACCCCCCCTGACCCCCTCCAACCCACAGAATAGGCAACTCATTATACAGCCTAATGAGGGGACATTCAGTCAGATGGCTGGAGATTGTCATTATTATTGCAAGGACCTTACCCTCAGAGGACCTTGGCCAGACACATAATGCTCTAAAATGATATTTCTACACCATGCACATTAAGCAATCAAGGGGATTGCATACAAATAATCAGTAAACGAATATGCACATGGACCAATAGTAAAGCACAGTTGCATACTGTGAGTTGAACGTACAGAAGTGGAGTCACAGGTATACGTGCATACACAGACTTGCAGCGCCATAACCCCACACACAGATAGCCACAGAGAGTGTTACATGTAGAGAGAAGATGGTAATGGGACCCAGGCACTGACCTGTGTCCTCAACAGCTGACAGGTCCCATGTGCTACGCACAGCTTCACCAAGCTCATTTGAAATGCAGATGTGGGGGGGAGGAGTCATTTTCCTTACTCAGTCTTTTGGCCACTCTACCCCCTACATTTATACACTTTGCTTGCTTCCTTTCCCACCATTTTCACCCCTGCCCCCAGTTTCAACATGTGTGAAAGTGAAGGATGATTCTGCATAGGGGTCACACTGTGCCACCCACCCCCCTTCCCAGTCTCCCTTGTCAACCCTTCCCTTCGGATTTGATGGTGGATGTTGAGAGCTCTACATCCAGACCCATGAGGTGACCTTTTGAGTGATGCTGTGCAGCCCACCCCCCATCCCCCCCCACCCAACACCCAGTGACATCATCATCCCAAGTTGACCTTGGCTGAGCAGAATACTGACGGGACTGTTCACAGGGTGGATATGAGACACTAAACTGGTGATAGGAAGGGTAAAGAAGATTGTTGGGACTTCCTGCTGTTGATGCCAAGAAATGCTAGGGAGACTTACAGCCCTGCCGAACTATAAGATAATAGAAACCAGATAGACATGTAGCCTACTAATTAGCATGCATTCTTAGATAAGAATAGTCAGTTTTGCAGCCAGGGGCGATCCAAGGTACTTTCGGTCAGTGCTAAATCAGCATCTAGGACCCTTGACACTATGAGACAGGTGAGGCCCAGTACCTTGAAGCCAAGATCCTGCTCAGTTTGGGCTCAGTGGTCTGCAATCTTGCATAATACACAACCTGGACAATTAAGAAGCAAAAAAGGCCTTTCCTACATTCCTGGACAATTAAGAGACAAAAAAGGAATGTCTTCATACCTGACCAGGAGGTACCTTCAAACTATTCTCCACTATTTTATTATCAAGCAGTCTTCAATTCTCCCACATTCCCATAGCAGGCTCACCCTACAGTGGATACCCAGTCACGGGTTTTAGGAGAAAGTCAGTCTCCTAGTCTCTTAGTCAGTAGGACATGAATAACTATAACAAAAGAAATCATAGGTAATCCTGAGAAACACTGAGGAAACAATGCGTGCAAGATCCCATGGTGTTCTGTCAGCCTCCATAGCTTCTTCAGCACACCTCGCCTTGATCTCAGTAAGCATATTGACATTGGTAGTGTGGATTAGACGCTAGTGTGTCTGCTTGCCTGTGTCTGCTACTGTACTTAAATAAATTTGCATGTCAGTTGCCAGCATCCACACCTCAGCAGTGCAGTCCTCTTCTGCACTCCATTCTGGGGTAGCAGTATTACAGAGAACATGTCTTGAGGAACCAGACTAGGGTCTGAAGAAATTTGAGGAGAATCAGGGATTAAACGCCATTCTTCCTTCCTGCCACCACATTTCTGGAACTGTGTTCACCTGTAGGGAAAGCTGTTCTGTTATCTAAGCTCCACCTGTTCTCACAGCGGAACCTCATCCCAGTGGCACTATGACTCCTGCCTATCTGTTAACTTAAGAACATAAGAACATAAGAACAATACAAACGAGAGGAGGCCATTCGGCCCATCAAGCTCACTTAGGAAGAACTTAATAACTAAGAGTTGTTAAAATCTTATCTAGCCTTGATTTAAAGGAATCCACGGATTCTGCTTGCAC
>JABFEB020000079.1:13686148-13699414 GCA_019775895.2 Stomatorhinus ivindoensis
CCCCACTATGAACGCAGGCCCACTGTGACATTGTGCCTCTTATAACTACTCGCTGCTTCCTATCTGTTAACCAGTTAACTTCATGAATATCCCTTCCCAGTTGTCCTCCGTGGTCCTGGGGGCTCTCACCTTATATAACGTTTGGACACATTTTGAAGCCATCATCAGACCAGTGACACGTGTTTTTCATCACACCAAAGAATGTTTCAGTGTATCTCAGCGGCTTATCACCTCTTGGCTGGTCATAGGAGCAGTATTTAGAATATACAGAGCAGTGTCTCCCAACCTGGTTCTTGGGGACCCCCAGACACTTCATGTCTTTTGTTCCCTCCAAGCTCACTGCCAGACAATCCACATTTTTGCTCCCTCCAAGCTCACTGCCAGACAGTCCACATTTTTGCTCCCTCTCAGCTCCCACAAAAACATGCAGTATCTAGGGGTTCCCTCAGACCCGGTTGGGAAACACTGGCATACAAGCCTGCTGCTCCACCATGTGCAGTGATATCTGCAATGAGGAGTCATCTGATTGGACTTGTTCCTCACATGACTTGAAGGAGTCGTTTGAGTGCAGCCTTGATAGCACTTAATTTGTAACTGCATATATCTCCCATCCTACAGCCTCATCCATAACTACTCCACAGCATAAATTCTTAGACTCATCCTCATTCATCAACTTCAAATTTTGAATGTTCTCAGTGTTTGCGATTTAGCACGCCACACAGATGTAGATCCATTTTATTAATGATACAGCCTTGCTTCCCAAAGGAGGAATTTACCCAGTGGGAATAATTTGGCAAAAAATTGGCATCATAAATCCAGAATGTCACTTTAGGTCCTATCGGCCCCTAACAGGGATAGAGTTTGCACCTAACTTATTAACCAACTTGCAGGCATTACGGCATATGCAGAGAGTGTTTTGGTGTAGTTCTGTTTCAAAGCCAACCACCCCTGGTTGACAGCAATATTCTTGTGACATATTTGTGGAAGCAGGAGCTTCAGATCCCAGTTCTCCCCAGGGAGCTGTACAATTGCGCATCCAGAGACTCAACACCAAAGGTATTCTACCGTTCATCTAAGGTTTATTATTTATACATTATATGGGCTATTTAATGTGCCTGCTTAAGATAAACCTCCAATGCAATTGTTAAAAAGGAAATCCCAGAAAACCCCCCCAAAAAAATACATAATAGCAAATTCCTTTAAAACTCCTGGCGAACGCACTGCTGAAGGTCACACGGAATGCTGCGAGAAGTGTCAGGCTTCCAGCCCCGACACCCAGTGTGCCTCACATGGGATATCCGCATGTCGACGGGACCACGGTAGCCCTTCCCTGCCCTTGTGGGAGGGGCCTCTGGGCATGATGCCATCCCAGCAGCTGCTCCTAACCGCCGGGGGACCACTCAACATCCCACTGGCGAAAATCTAAAGCCCCTGTTAAGAAACATGCCACACTATTGTGTTTGTTTATTTTCGCACCCTTTGGCATGGCTAACGCCATTCCCTGCCCGGATGAATAATTGGAGTGACTGCTTTAACAAGATCACACTCCATTTGGAGCTCTTTATCTTATCATTAATAAGCTGCCTTTCCCCTCTCTGCTTCCCTTACTAAATGCCCGAGTAAATTAGTCATTCATGCACAACAGAAACAATAGAACCTATAGAGGACTATCATATAGTGTAGTCTCAAAAAATAATTTACAAAAAAATAATTCCTATCAACATTTTGGGTTATTGTTCTTGCAATGGTTTAATCTCTTTTAAAATGCCGGATGTAGTCGTAACAGCATTGCCTCATCTATACCTAATTATATAAGTTGCATGCCTTTATGTCTGGGGAACACACACACACACACACAGATGTACTCATATCTTTGTGGGGACCATCCAAAGCCCTAATCCCAACAGTGACAACCTTAATCCCTACCCAGCCCTAACTTTAACCATAAGAAACCAAACAAAATACAAGTCTTTTGGGATTGTTAGTTTTTTGATTGCAGTCACAGATTTTTATAAAATTTAATTTTCCCTTGTGGGGACCAAAAAAATGGTCCCCACAATGTCAAAATAACAGGTTTTTATTATATTGTCGGGACATTTGGTCCCCACAATATATATATATATATATATATATATATATATATCCATGTGCTGGTTACTTTATTTTACGGAATTTGGTAAGAAAAATGAGGGAAAAACTTAAATAATTAATCAATATAAATAAACAAATACATAAAAATAAAAACATTTATATACATGTAGCTGGTGTAACTGAAAACAAAACATTTCTAGGGTAATTCTTGCACTATGGATGACATTTAGACTCATACAGGTCATGAAAAATGCCCCAAAGCATGGACAAGCTTATAATGAAAGAGTAATTTGCATATTTTGTAACCTCTTGCATATAGGTGAATCTGCAAAATTCATATATTAGCTTACAGGTTAGAAACACACAGCATTTTATGAGCATGGATGTGACAGCAAACGGATCCTAGCAGGGAATTAATCTCAAGCATTTTCTTTCGTTTCATGAAAAGCTAAGGTGGCTACATTAACAGTCCAGGCACAGGAACACAGTATCAACAGAATGCTAGAAAGTCGCCTCTTTCCATATTGACGGTATTATCTGATATGAGGCCGGTCTTTTCACAGTCAATAAAATTTTCCTCACCCCTGTATGTTCCCATTCACAGACCCTCTGAGAGTTTACATTATATGGTTCCATTCAAAAGAATTTCATGCTGTATTGGTCATGCTGGAATTGTCCCTTTCACTGTCCAAATCAGGTCTGAGACTTATATATGATTGTTCGGTGGACGGTCAGAGAACTGGCCCCGGATAGGAATCTCTGTCATGGAAATTCATAACGGTGAAGCTCCAGAATGCTCACAATCAGGATATTTCCGCCTCATCTGGGGAGAGGAAACGCGCGTCTTTCCTTCTGTCAGCACTGTGCCCGGTCTGACGCGCGCAGATTTTTCAGGTCGATGATAAACGTGGCCACGTGGCCGCGAGTGACCGGCAAGCCCTCGCACATCGCGTTCCCGCCTGCAGATGTAAGCTGTCGATCTGCGGCCAGGGTGTCCCTGCTGCTCTCTGCCGTCTTTCACCGTCGCAGCTAGTGCCGTGCTCAACGAGATCTGAAGGATAATGGCATTATTGTAACGTGAGCCCTCTTGTCATGGTCTCTCTTATAGGTGACTGTGAACAAGTTCCCTCGTATGGCAGCCAGGCAGGTTGAGGGTGAGAGAGAGAGAGAGAGAGAGAGAGAGAGAGAGATCCGTAGCGCGACCATAGAGATCAGAAGCAATCTGGAAGGTGACAGTACTGTACGGATGCTGCATGAAAATCTGAAGGGAGACTGTTCATTTCCTCCAAAAGAAAAACAACCCCACAGACCCTCTACACTCAACAAGCTTGCCATGTTTTACTTTAAGCTCTCAAAGCAACGTCTCCCGCTTTAACAGTCGACAAAACATAGGAGGAACGTGGCGACTCCGCGACGTTTCAGTTGTCCATCCCTGCCGCTTGCGGCGAGGAAATCGCGATCAGTTTAATTAACACCGTGGGCGTCCGTAAAGAAACCGTGGGGTTTACCCGATTATGATATGACTGCGATTTGATCGGAGCTTGCGGGTTTTATTTCAAGTGCAAAGTGCTAAACAATTTTAGGTCAACTGTAACAAAAAATATGTATGTTATAGTTATAAAATAGGTATTGAAATCAAATTGCTACTCATGACAGGTCCCATTTTTTTCGTTTCATAATCTTTTGTCTTCCCTCTCCTGCTTGGCCACTCTCATTCTCTCTTCAATATCCTGTAATATCTTCTCTCATCTACCCCCCCTTCCAGCGGGAGAACCACATCAAATCTGCCGCTGCCTGGGTCATTTCAGAAGAGTCGGGGGTGGGGGAGGGAGCAAAACACTGACCGCGGCTTCGTAGCAGTGGTGCGGCCCCGACCACTAGCATCCTTGATGGATTGAAGGTCCACCCCGCATGGGACCCATCAGTATCCTGCTGGACCTCACTCAAAACGCTTCATTTTCATTTGGTGGATTAACGTCAACAGTTTGGCATATCAGAAAAAGAAGCGTCAATCAAGGTTTAATTAAAGATAACTCACACTTATATGACATAAACATTTTAAGAAATAGACACATTTTGCAGTATTAACATTAAATTTTTGAGCATTGATTTTATTTTATTTTTTGCTATTTTTAATGAGGCCATGGATAACATCTATGATAATCGTTCAACTGGGCTCAAAATAAAGTAAAATAAAATAAACAAAGGAAGACATGTTTTCGATGTACCCAGACCTACCGTGTGGAAGAAACAAAAACATTTAAATGAATTATTGGTCTTTTCAATCTATCAAAGACTGAGACCCTGGTGAACCAACCCAACTCGCTCAGAGCTTATTCGACTGGTACGAGAACATCGAAGTCCCCTTGTATAGCACAGCGCTTTCCCGTCAACGCATAATCTGCCGGCTTCACAAGGTCAGGGCGCAGGCCAGATTCTCAGTCAGGCTATAGCCAGGCCGAAGAGAAAACAGAAAAGCATTATACTTTTGTAGTATTTGTCCTCTGGCCTCTCCCGCCCACGCTGGCGATTTCCTATACGAAAGCCTATACCTCATTTCGTAAAAAAAAATAACTGCGCCTCGCCAGTGAAGCCCAGTGTAACGTGCAGCAAGGCAGCCAGGTTTATTGTATGGCGAGCAGATGCCCGTGCAGGCGTATGGTTTGATTTTATCTACTCTTATCAAACCCTGTTCTCCAGGGTTCTGTGAGCAGTGGCTGGAAGCGGCAGGGGGACAACAATAAATTTAGGAATTATGACAGATGTTATTTTATACACAATATTTTTGTGACAGTTTGGACGGCAGTACCAGTAAACAGCGTAATTCTGCGGTTACTGACTGTGAGACTCACGGTATATTCTGTATTATTTCATTTTCGCCAAGGTCCACAAAATAAATTTATCGGCAGATTAAATGTATTTTATTAACACGTACTTGCCAAAATCTTTGTCAGTCAGACAAGCATAAATAAATCACTCCATTAGTTGTGATTCTGCTGAAAACCAAGATGATTTCCCATTAAAGCTAACGTTCCTTTGAGATATGTGACAGCTGACAGTGAATATAACTAATCTGTCATGGTAACTATAAATATGTACCCTATTGCAAAAATCAGAGACATCTGCTCTGGCAAAACCGAAAACGTGCACAGGCCCATGTTCCATTTGTTAAGTACTCGCAACACCATCGCCATAATTTAATACGGGATCTTTATTGGTGTATTAGTTGTTTGACATTCAGTTAAGTCCTGTATTTCTTCTCAAATCCTGTCGGCGAAGATCGAACATAAATGAATGAGAAGCTGCCTTTCCATTAAAGACACACTGCAGTTCGAATATTGTCGGTTAATTAAAATGCATTTTTAAAAGAACTATTTTTAGCATATGTTGTTTGCATTGTTAGCTACCATTTATCGCCTTTGTTCACAGTAAAATTAGATCGGAAGCTTTTGCCAACATATCCTTTAACAAAGAACCGGTTGGTTTTCTTCTGCATTATTTGCTATACTAGTGAACATGAAAATATTAGCGCAAAACTTTTCTTTGGCGGGGCGAAAGATTTAACAATTACATGCCAGCCAAATAGAATTTGACACATGGAATTTCCTACGTATCCCTTAACCAGACTGGAAATTGGCTTTATTAGTAAAATGATGAAATCCACCTTATAAATACGCTTGTCTCGCAGCGCTGGTTTAAGTTAAACATTAGCTGCGGAATAGAGACTGAAAAGACAAATGATCATTCTTACAAGTGCGCTCCCTGGGCCGCGTGATAAATCTGCCCGAGCCTGAAGGGCTGGTCCTTTAGAAAAATGAAGGCGGCCAGCACGCATTTCCAATATAAAACGGCAGTTTACAGCGTATTTCGGACTCAGAACACGCACCGTTATGGCATAGTGCTTAAGGCTGCGTTGTACTATTAAATCACGCTGTGTACAAAATAAATAAGTTTACATTACGGTCAACTTCTCTACAATTTATCTCCTCTCTCCGAACAGCTGCGGACAGCAGGTGTGTGTGCGGGAAAGGATTAACCGATGAAACAGGAGCCCATTTTAGTCCTCTTTCAGGCGAACAAGAAATCATTCAAGGAAATAGAGAAATCGTATGAATGTATATCGGCTCAAGACTTAACGCAGTACACAGAACGATTGTTTTATGTAAGATAATTGCGGAGCACAGGTAACTGTAAGTATGCCTGTGTTCAGTACAGTGAACAGGGTCTCCGGCTGCGTTTCTGTTGTTCCCCTTAACTGAGAATAACGAAACGTGAGAATAATCTTTTGAGTTTCAACTTAATAACTTCAATTTCAATATTCCATTTCAGTAGGAGGTCGATTGTGTGTCACCACACCGTTGAAGAATACCTTTAAAAATATGGCTTTGCTCATTAGAAAATACACATAATATAAACTACGCTGGGCAAATATTAAAACGTAAAGGTAGCTGTAGACAAATTTGTCATTAACAGAAGGACTCTAATATTTACATTCGGAAAGAAGATCAGATGCCTTTAATTAAAAAATGCGACGTCGTAAGTGGCATTTCTCCATATTTTTGTTCGCGTTTCCATAGATACATCATGCTCAAGCTCCATCTTTTGTTCGGACCCAGACAGAAAGGAATCTGGAGTTGGGGATAAGCGGTTCTCTGTCGCCCTCTGCCGGTATTGTGTAAACATTAACTTAGCATAAGAGAGTGGGACTGTCCCAGACATACCGCGCAACCCATCTATTGCCCCCGCTTACTTATTTTCTTAAGTGTTTTCGGGGATTTGGATTACGTGTACTACGTCACTGGGCACATCCCTTTTATCTAAGGTATTAAGCAGATATTTATGAAATATTGTCGTTATTGTTGCTTATCTTTCATTTTTACGGTGTTTTTTTACGTTAAGTCTCACCCTACACAGGCATTTACGATTCTAATGTTTAATCTGTCATCGTTGTTTTTCCATTATCAGTGTAGCTTCAAAGCTTGACGTGGTCTATTATGGAAGCAGGTATTATTAGTACCTGAAGCATTATGAACACACACACAGACACACACACACAAATATATATATATACATATATATATACGCAATTAAATTTCACTACTAGAGCAATTGAACTGAATTATAATTACGTTGTCGTCGCTGCTGCTTATTATTATTGTTATTTTAGGCATGCATCGTCTTAGCCATTACATTTTTGCTGCTAAAATAAAATCGATGGAATAAATCTTGATAAGTAGTTATGTGATATATTAAAATTACGAATTACTCGGCAACGTACTTTTTATTGACCATTTTAAAATTTACTGAAACATTTGAGTCCTTGCCAAATATATCGACGTCTATACCGATGACACGCTCGCTTAAGTAGAAGCTGGGAGTTTAAAGGTCAAATTGCTGGTGGTGTTAATTTGACAAGTTCTCTCTTAAAAAATAACTTTACGGTGAATAAGTATAGAATACTTCTTAAAGTACACGTTGCAATAAAGAGATGGAGTGTACGTATGCTGAACATAATAATAGATAGAGCAGACGTATAGTAAGGCGCCCATCCTTAGCACCGAAGGGCGCATAGGTGGGGTGATAGTCGATGACCGGGCTCAACACGGTAGAAATTCACTCACTCACTGACACACACACACACACACACACACACACACACACACAAATCATCATTACAGGCAACATAAAGCCAGTCAGCCCTATTGCATGTCAGGACGATGGAATGAAACCCACTGTGACACGGGGAGCACATGCAAAATATTAATAATAGAAACAATATGAAACATGAAAAATGTTTCGTAAAATGTATATTAATTCCGTAAAAAATGATGGAAAAGCGTAACCGTATCTGTGCTTGTAGGATCGCAGCAGAATCTTTGGTTCAGTGGAGGTACACTTCCTCTACTTCCAAATCTCAAGCGGATAAACGCGGAGTGCGCCCCACATGTCTATCCTCTGTGAGAATCTCTGCAAAACGGAGGAAATTACCTTTAATGACAGAAAAGTACACGGGGACAGCACATGCGCACAAACGCGCACAAGCAGACACGCACACACAAAAGGCGTGTTAAAGAAGCTTCACGTGCATAAACCAAAAGACTTACAACTGTCAAAACATGCACATTTGTGTATATGGAATTAGTCAAATAGATAAGAACACTGGTGGTTAACATTTACATTGTTTGAATAAATGTAAACAACCATATGGTTTACTTTTGCATGCGCTGCTCTCCTCCGTTGAGTGGATTATTAATTATACCACTTGTCAATTAACAAAAACCTTTATATATTATGCACGGGATGATGGGCTTGCTTTACTGCACGCTTTAAAGACTTATCGCAACATAATTATTAACATGTTTTTTTCATTCAGATGTTTACTAGAGAATGGAACTTCATCCAAGAAAAAAAAATCTAAGTAGAGATAATTACCCATAATCCACACACAGTGAAATTTGACCTTGAAGTGTTAATTTTTTTTTTTTGAAACCTTCAGTTATCTGCCAGGAGTGACATTTTACTTCTCACCAGATACATAACTCATTTTTTATGTAGGCTATTACACGGGTTTACCAGAACTGTTCCAGAGTAACAGACATTCATCATTGTAAAGACACGTGCAAGAGTTTAACATAAGGCACGAATATTTAATTGTCTCAAGATGGACAGTTCAGATGCAGACTCCATTTTCCGAGAAGCTATTTATTACCGAAAAATAATCTTGTTGGTAAGTAAAGTTGCCAGATAGTGTTAAAGTGGAGGAGAACGTGCACGATAATGAAAGCTCACATCGGTAATACCCAGGTTCATAAATAGCTTGAACGATTCGGCGTTTGCAGAGTCAGCCCTTTCTACTTCCGGCAGAAGTCGGAGGATATCACCAACGAACACCAGTAATCTCAATCCTATCACTGCCTTAAAGGTACCTGATTACTTTACACAAGGCTTTTACTGCAACTTCAGTCAGGCTTAGCGGGGAAGCTGTTTTACAAAAAAAACGTAATTGAATTTAACTTGTAAAAATATATTCTCACTTAATGCACTTCTGTTTAGCAGAACTGCAGCGGACACAACCAACCAGATGGCGGAAAAACCATCACTTATAGCAGTCAAGAGAAAGTGTGTGTAGGTTTGACAAAGCTGATGTATGGAACAGAGCCCACGCCTGAAAGAACGTGACAAAACAAACAGTGAAACATCACTATGGAGACCAGGCAGAGCAGACAAAGTGCTTTAGTTTATTGAGCAATGCTTATGGGGTGGAGTGGGTTAAACAATTATTACATCATACAATACGAGGCAGCCCTCACCCTCCACAGTTTATTCACAAAGACAGCTTGCAGACAATGGTTCATGAGCATTATTATCATGAATAGTAAATTATCATCATCAATAACTTTCAAAGCATATAACATACAGCATACAAGCCACATTTGAAGATATTTCCAGATCTTTAATGAAAACATTGGAGTCACGTGAACCAATAAACTGTGGCATATGTTACACAGATTTTTCAAAAAAAAAAAAAGGCCAGAACTTTTTTTGTATGTCTGCAACTTCTGAATATACTGAATGTTACTGAGCTTTTGTGATTATTGCACTCAACAAAAAATGTAATGCAACGTGACATAGTGAACTGCAAACAGGAGCTCAGGGTGTGGTTGCTTTTTGGCAAAAGGGAAATGCAGATGGATGTGTAAAACCAACTCAAAACCACCGGGGGGGAGACAAGTCAGGCACTCTGACCATGCAGTGACTTTTACAAAGTACTAAAGCTGTGTGACACAATCTTCTTGTGAGTTTAACACTACACAACTGCTTACTCTTGTTAGGGGCCCACGGACAACCATTTTGTGGACAAATTCTTTTGCAGTTCATAGTCCATCTGACCCGAGTTTAAACCACAAATCAAAATAACTTTTTTCATCAAAGTAACATCATACGACATTTGGAAGTGTCATAAACCCCTCATGCATTGAACAGTATTAAAAAAAAAAAGTCTGGACTAACAGCATTATAGTGGACGAGTTTTTGAGACGTCACGGCATCCAATAAGAGGTGGCAATGCGGAGGAAAGGGACTGCTACTTGAGTGTTCCGCACATTGATGGGGAAGCGTGAGCACAATGACATCACAGTCAGACTAGACACCACTCTACACTATCAAAGTTATGACACACGCCTCTGACTGAACAGAACTGAGGTCAGCTATGCAGACATTCAAAATCACATTGGAAAAGATAGATGGCCATTTTTTCTTGTTTTTTTTTGTTATTAAACTCGTGTAGTCTTATGTCACTATATATATTTGTACACCTACACAGAAAAAAGTGGAGTAGCCTCAGACCTAATTTCAACCTCCGTTGTTAGAAAATAACCTTTTTACGTTTTTTTTTTGTTTAAAATTAAAAATACAAAATTAAATAATTTGGAATAAAAAGGCACACCTCTCGCACAGTGAATACATTGAAAACAGCATAAAGCATGTTTAGGATTATTTCGCAAACTATATTCTGGAGAAAGAACATGTAACTGTACCAGAATAGGTAATACTATAGGTTACCGGAACCAGACGAAACAAAAAAGCAATTTAGGCAACATGCTCTTTTTCGTTTTTACATTGTTTGAGTTTTTTACACATTTTTAAACAATAACATCCTTCATATAACAGAATACGTACACTCATTCTGGGTGGTTTTTTGAAATACTTACAAAGATGTGTTGACTAAAATGGAATGTAAAAATAGATCATTCATATATCCAAACAAAAAAAAACTAAATGTGATTTTTGCATGGGTTCAAAAAAATAATAAGTCAATATAGAAGAATAATTAATTTAGCTTGTGATGTTTGTTACCTAATATTTTACCACACAGGCTACAATTCACATAATTGGTGTCAGTATTGCATTTCCTTTGAAAAGGTCATGGTAACCATAGAGAATACACACACAAGCATTTTGGTGAGTTTTGTCATGCGTAAAAACACTGGTTTTTATTTGTTTGGAGTTAGTTTATATGTAATTTCCTTGTATGTGACCAAGTTTTAATGTACAGCTGAATGGCGTCACACAGCCCACTAGGAGAAACTGACAAGGTCAATATGATTGGCAAGGTGGGTGACATTTAAAACAAACTTTCATAACTGACCACTGCTTTCAACTTCCTGCCAAACAGAGAAAACAGAAAATAAAAATCTGATCTATGTCGATGTGATACCACGGCAGCTAAACTGGAGTTTTCCTGGCAATAACAACATTTGAAACCAGACCAACAGGGGCAATAGACTCGGCAAAAGCTTATATTCTCTGGAACAGAGGAGAAAAACATCCAACAGAAGCAAAAAGAAAAAATTAGTAATGGCACAAATGTGTCGTATTTGTGCCAGTCAGCAAGTGAAGGAGGGGAGGAAGAAGAAAGAGACAGAGGGCGGAGGGTAACAGCGTGAGAGGCTGTGGTACTGTGAGATGCTGATACCGGTCTCCTTGGGAGACAGGAGTATGCGGATGAGTGTGGAACGGTTGTCAAATGGGGGCGCTACAGGCAGTGACAGGTGAAGCCGACATCAGCTCAGCGATGGGCACGATGCTCGCTGCAGTTTTGTGGAAGACTGCTCCGCTGCAGTGCTAAGCGGGAGCGAGCCGTGAGGTGGCCAGGCCTGCACTTCCTGCCGCTCCCTCTCTATGCCTGTTGGCCCTGCCCACTGCAGACACAGCCTATAAAATGCTAAAATTACTTCCATTAAAAAAATAATTAAAAAAAAATCAACAAACAAACGAACGAAAAAAAAACCAACAAACATTTTCATAGTCCAGTAGGAGGGATGTCCATCAAATTTTCAGTCTCCTCTGGGAACAGAACACTTTGCCCCCCCCCCCCCCAAGTTCCCAGTTTAATGTCTCACTAAAAAGAACAACGGAAACACTATGACAAACAGGTAACTTGAGAATGCTGGGAGAAATAACATATATTTCAAAAGAAGAACGGCCAAATTCCCACATGCTACCAGCTTTGAAGGTACTTCCTTTTCTCCATTACCACCCTTCCAGTCCTATGGAACGAGTCGAAAAAACAAAACGCAACATAAATGTAAACAAACGATGAACGCAGCTGCTGAGGGCGTCCCCCCGAGGCTGAATGTGAGCGCGCCTGCCGTCCTACTGCCGGGGTCCCTCTCCGTCCCCTGGGGTTCCAACTTATCCCTGCCACCATATGAACCCCAGGCTACGACAGAATGGTGGTGATGAAGTCGTAGAACCTCTTGGAGTACTGCTCAGGGTTCACCGTGGAGATCTCTGCTCCCGCCTGCAAGACAGGAGACAAGTTGATAAATGGATGACGTCGAGGCGAGGACAGGAGACCCCGAAACAGGAGAGGATCTCACTCACGCCGTGCTTCACAGTCTTTGCTGCATGGGCGGCCTTCTTCTTAGCATCATAATGGGTCAGGATGTCTATCACCGCCATGAAGTAGACCTCCTTTCTTGGCGAATCTTTGACAGGAGGGAGGAAAGGTAAAGGAAGACGAAATTCCATGAGAGGTCATCAACTGAACTTTGACGGCAAAATGTGCAAAACTGTAAAGAGCAGAGCTATCAAGCTTCAAATGGTCTATGACGTCTAGGACTCCGATTGACGTGGCCTTCCCTCCCACTTACTGTCATGGCTCTTGATTGCATAAACGTCAATGGTTGGGTCAAACTCCCCAGGTCCCAATGGCTTTGTGCTGTCCAAAGTGTTGCTGGGACTGTCAGGGGGGGTCCCTACAGCTCCGCCGTCACTCTCCCCCTCGTCCTCGCCGTCGTTGTCCTCGCTCTCTACCTCCTCCTGCTCAGCCCGCTCCACGTCATGGATCCCGACCAGCAGGCTGTAGTCCATCAGTTTCATCTGGGCCAAGAACTGGTGAGAAATATGGGCTAGATATGGAGAAGAGGAAGTAACACCAACCAACAGGGATAGGGGGTTCGAATCCCATCCCTGCTGTTTGCAGGTTTCCCCTGTATCATGCACATCCTTCCACAGTTCAAAGACGAACAGCTAGGCTCACTGCTAATTTGTGTGATTTTCTGTGAGAACCTGCCCTGTGTCAGACTGGCATCCCATCCAGGGTGGGGGGGGGGGGGGGGGGGGGGGGGGGGGGGGGGGGGGGGGGGGGGGGGGGGGGGGGGGGGGGGGGGG
>JABFEB020000079.1:13699514-13719145 GCA_019775895.2 Stomatorhinus ivindoensis
TTTGAAGATGGATGGATGATTGCTCAATGATGTGATATGGAGAAGTCCTGAAGATGCAGGCTGTTTGAACAGGACATGCAGGAGACCAGGTGGGCCTTGACTCCATGCTTACCTCAACGTCTTTCTTGAGCTTGTCTAGGAACATCTTCTTGTTGTCCTCGTCAATGTAGATCTTCTGGCCATCATTGATGAAGTCATTATCTTTGTACGTAGGGAGCTCCTTGGTCTGATGACATTGGGAAAGAGGCAGCCATAAGAAGGTTCATGTGGGTCGCTCTGGGAAGAACCTACTAGAGCAGGCATGCTGGGGACTGAAACTGTGAGCTGAAGTACAAGCCCCTCCCCCTTCCTTTTTCCCCTAATCTCATTTGTTTTCCTGCATGAAAAACAAAACAGTTTCCTTTTACAGAAGCCCTGCCCAACACATCATGCTAATGGCAACAAGTGACCAAAGAGGGCGCTCTTGAGCTTCCTAAGAGCTCCTGGGTGCATTTGCCTTAATGCAGCACCTAGATGCTGGTAAATCTTAATCATGAAGTTTATGGCTGCATTGGCACAAGTGCATACAAGAGACCTGTACCTATACCTGTGGCTGATGATTACCACCTAAGGACAAACAACAATGCACCAACAATGCAACAAGGTCAGTCCAAGAAGTTCCAGTGAGCCTCGATGATATCCCTTTGCTTACCAGCTAACTCATTCCACAGGAGGGCAGCACACACACGGTCATGCTGCCTCAGAGCTTCACAAACGCTGCCCAGACCCCAACTACCACAGAGTGCAATGCAAGAACAGCAAATATATCAATGAAGGACCACAGCTATGCCTGGTCACAACGGCACTGGTCTCTTCTTGGGTTTAAATGTAATCGCCACAGGAAAATGCAGCTAAAATGCAAACAACTGACTCATTCACTAAACCGTTACATAAATACAACATACATAGAAAACAACTTACCTTTCAATACTTATATTTGAACAGCAGAAACAGCCAGAGTCATACCACTGCTTAATCTGCCTAAAATTACATTACAGTGACGTTTACTGCAGTAAGTCAGAAAAACACACAAAAATTAATCAGAGGAAATGAACAGGACAGCCTGATCGCAAACACTTCATTAAACGAAAAGCGTATCATATGTGCCTTGCATTAGGACTGAACGTCCTCTACACGTTCTCCTCTGAGGGACCACACGGTACAGTTTTTTTGTTGTTACGACGCCCCTCCGAACCGACATCACGGTGCGTGTGTGTAAGAGGAGTGTCATCAAAGGAGTGTCCTGCTAACCCCATCCATTCACAGAACACCACGTGCCACAGCTGGCAGCCTTTTCCTGCCCAGAACGCTAGACACCAGGCATCAGGCTCAGCCAGAGATGCTAATTACATCCACACAAAAAAAACCAAAACAAAAAAAACGATAAAACAGTCATCACTCCTAATGCAATTTCCAAGAGCTCTGGGATAGAAAGTAGCACAGAGACATCAGCCTGTCTAAAAAGCTTCACGTGAAAACCCAGAAATATAGATTTTACTCACTTTAATCTACACAAACCACCCCCGTCCCCCACAAAAAACCCTAATTTTGGCATGGTATATATTTAAAATAGACACAACCCTGACTGGGAAAAGAACTGGGTAAATGACACCTGAGAAAAATAAAGAAAAAAAGGTACCTCCAAAATACCTGCAATTTGAAAGGGAAAGGGGACATTCTTACTCTCCTAACCCAGAACACATAAATCACAACACAGAGGCCTTTTTAGCCCTCAAAGTCACACTAAAAAAGAAGTGAGAAATATTCCAGCAAAGGAGAACCAGACTTTATGGTGACTGTTAGATACTCAACACAAAAGGGAAAAAGAATGACTGAAGATCTCACTGCTGCTTCTCTTACCTGCTTCTTCCTAACCACTGAAGGGTTACTACTCATGGGGCCTGATTTACGGAGAGCACCCAGAATAGGAGTATAAACTGCATACTGAAGAAACATCATTCCTCCAGAGTCCATGCAATTAGTTACATGCCATTGACCTTGACAAGTGCTGCTGGCTCACCCTTCACGTCAAGTCTACTGAAAACGGCAGATACAGTCTGCATCGTGATGAGTGAAAACAAGGCAAAATATTGTGACCATATCTAGATCCAAATGGCTGAGATGTGAGCGTGGCCTCATACAGAAAAGCAGGTACATCTCCCTCGCCAAAAAAAGGCTTAAGTTTTGCTTAAAGCTGTGAGTGACCCGAACAGAAGATCCGAGAAACATCGATTCAGAATTCGGGTCATCAGAAGAGAGCAAAGTGCACAAAGCAGGGATAAAAGACCTCCAGATTTGTACAAACGGAACAATTTCCGCAAGGGATGGGGGCATGTGGTAGTGGAGACCTACTCAGCTCAAGATAGTGCTGATGTCAAGTTTAAGTTAGTCCAGCTCAAAAGAGATCAAACACTGAAGGGAAATAAACACTGCAACAATTTAAGTCAGATTTCAGGAGATGAGGTCTACTGCCGGGATCAGGAGCAACATGAGATGGGCGTCCACTGCAGCAAGAGAACAGGCTTAAAAAAGAAAGGAAAAAAAAAACATCTACTTGCGACACATTCAGGGGCTTCGCAGCCTTTAAAAAAGTGCTATGAAAAGGCCTGATAAGAGGCAGCTCACAGCACGTTAGCTATCCTGCGTTATTTCCTGTCGCATTGCCCCAGGTAAACAAACCGCAGCTGGAAAGCATGGTGTGAGCTGGCCTCCATCAACAACGTCACACAGGGCAAAGCATCCAGATCTCAGCTCTGTGTGACACTGGGATAAGTCCAGATTACCAGCACTGGAAAAATATACTAAAAACTCCAGCAAATATGTAACCTGTTTTTTCCTGGTTTACAATTAGTTGCAAATTTGTGAAGTCTATATATTATTTATCCAATAAAAAAGGAGAATTTAATGTTAGGCATAAGTTACTTGGGTATCTGAAGCACGCTGATTTTCATTTTCATGTTGCACGGCATTCTGGGTATTCACTTTCATAGAGGCAGCCCTGATGAGACAGTCCATCATACCTCTACATGCCAACGCGCGGTCCGGCGGGGAGATAACAGGGAGCGGCCGGGCAGGCTAAGTGAATGGGGGCGCCAGCAAGCGCCCGCTCTCTTCGCGGTCTCTTACGTGTTTGATGGCGCAGTAAAAACGCGTGGCGATCCTGATCGTTTGCAGCTTTTGGCTCATGCGCGATTTGGCGGGCGCTGCCTCCTCGGGCGGGCGCGGCGGCTAAAGACATGGAAGGAGAGGTACATTTTTCAGGTGGCTTCAGGGGCGACAGCAGCACGTCACCGTCAGCTGGGCCAGTGCTTCCTGGGATCTGAAAGAGCCACTCGTGCAGAAATGCAGTGCCGGGCAGGCAATGCGACAGCATCTCCCGCCGTTAGAAGACCTATTCGTCCTCCAGAAAGGCCGACCTTTTCAAAGATGCAGTATAACATTTAAATTCAGTCGAAGCAACAGAAAAAAAAACAGTAAACAAAAAAATTTAGGAAAATTAAAACCAATTTTGATTTCAAGGCAGAGCAGCGAACTGGAAATTTCACCTTTATTCTGTATAATCAATGTTAAAACACAATATACAAAATAAAGATCAAACCTCCTTTCCCATGCATAGAAATCAAAATCATTTGTTTGAATAGATAATGAATAAATCAATAATGATAAATAGATAATGAGGTAGATGTTGGAATGGTGAGAAATATTTCTATATTCCTATACCATTAAAACATTTAACAATTACTTTTTCATGGCGTATTCTGCAGATATGTGAATGTCCTAGTGTCTGTACTAGAATGCCAGCTGCCTTAAATGTACTATCAATTCCCAATCTCACTTCTGCTCTTTGAGGTGCCAATCATAGCAGCCAGTTGCTCATTTGCTGATCTCACTCCCAGAAAACATTATCCCCTCTTATTACCTTCCACAGTAAATGCTCAGGATCTGCTAACTTCAGCTTTCTGCAATAACCACTAGGCTGCTGCTAAGCTAAAATTCTTAACAGGCAGAGTAGGTGCGTGGTAGCTTCCGTGAGCATTCACAGACGTATCTTTCCTGTTACCTCCAGCAACAGCATACACTAGTCTGGCTGTGGAGCAGGTGACTGTGGGGTGATGTCAGAGATGAACATGTCCCAAACTCAACCAGTGGGCCCAATGCCAGGATGAAACGACAGGAAACAAAAGCGTACAAAAAGTAAAATAAAATAAAAAAACTGGCTGCAGTAATTGAGTAGGTTCAATTACATCCACAGGAGGCTGCCGTTGAGCCTTTAAAAATTACAAAAAGGTAAATTATTGGGCCATACTTCCTCCCATAGAATCTACAGCACCGATGTATGACAGTGGAACTGGCCAAAACAAACGTGCAGGCAAACCCAGGTATGTATGAAGGCACATCTCACGCACGGCAGATCCGTCCATCTCGGGTGCGGGTCCGTCTGCAGCTGCACACTGCAGCTCTGCTGCGTTGGCCGCCGTGCAATCCCTCGGCCCACGCCGGGGCGAACAGATGGGCGCATGCGTTTGCACTCATACATACAGACGGACGAGAGAGGGACCCCTTGGCAGGCTGACTTTGCTTCGTGAGGGAGAGAAAGGGGCCGCATCGCCGCGGTAACGGTACACCTCACACCCACTAACCCGGAACTGGGGCTATGGTTCCAAGGGTGACCGGCAACTAAATGAAGCCCGTCCAACTCCACCTATGACGCGGTTGGTCCGATTATACGAGTTCCTTAGGAGTGAGCGCCAATTATCGATACAAGTAAATTAACCTGACAGTGGTGAAGCTGAAATCAGAAACAGCCACATCCAACGGCGTCAAGACAGTTGTTACGGTAACAAGGGTCTACCGAGCCCAGAGCCTGTAATGCACTGGTGAAATCCTGCCATGCGGTCGTTACAGAAATGGCCACGCAAGTCCGTGGGGAAGTGGCGCCAGCTACAAGCAGCACGCCGTGATGTAATCAGTGAAGTCACGTCTCCCTGCCAACACGCCGTGGCCTGACTACGTGCCACCACTCTGTTGCTCCTTCCCGAAAAAACATTGGCTGGCATCAAAGCATAAGTCCCGATAATTAATAAATGAATCAAGTTCATGAAATAAACCATTCACTGTGCATCAAAAAAAGAAAAAAAGAAAACAAACATGGCACCAGTACACAATACACGTAATTCCGGTATCCTGACCTCTGTGCACACTACCAACAGTGTGATCTTTACGCACTTTATTCTTTTATGGCTTGTTTGGACATCCACTCATCAAGTGGCAGAAGGCTCTTCCCAGACAATGACGATGATGGAGATGGGTCAGCGATACTGACGCTAATGCACACACAGTAAGAACGTAGCTTCCAGAAGGAGGAGGACAAGGCCCTGCAGCAGACACAAGAATTCCCCGTCCAGGTTGTGCAATTGCCTTGGTCCCTACACTGCATCGTAAAAATTGAGCCATGGGCGATATTCGAGCTCACACTGCACCACAGAGGCTGCGGTCACTGGGGGGTCATGTGACGTGTTGAGAGCCGTGTCTGAGCCTGTCCTCTGATCTCTAATTCGCTGCAGCGGGGGGTTGAGTATCCTGGGACGGGGAGAGTGAACCTGCCCCGGATTAAGCAGCGCCAGAATGGAGCCGGAGTGATCAGCTTCTGCTACACAACAGGATTAGCAGGTGGCCTTCTCACCTCCCACCGCCTGCTGCAACCCTGGCCTGCAGCCCCCAGGCTGCTCCGGCGGGACCAGAAGGCGCCCTGCTTTTAGCCTTGGGCCCCTTCAACGCAACTCACCCTGAACCACTGTTTCCCAACCTGACCCTCAGGGACCCCCAGACACCCCACTTTTTTGGTCCCTCCCAGCTCCATGCCAAAGAGAGGAGTTGGGAGGGATCAAAAATGTGGATTGTCTGGCAGGGAGCTGGGAGGAGAGAGCTAGGCTTGTGAAGGACACAATGCTGACGGAGCCAAGCTAACAGGAAAAACGTCGACGACAACAAGGGCTACCGCAGATGAAACTTTAACAGGTAAAGTGACACAACCAACACAGTGTTCTTTAATGGCCCCATGCTGGAATGGAAGTTACAAGGATCTAACATGGAGCTGGGGTAGGCTACATATCAAAGCCACATCCAGCAGACAGTGCAGAATCAAGGGAGAGGTCACTGCTCTCACATGAATCGAGTAGCCGGCCCCCAGTGAACCTTTTAATTTATTCTCATTTCCTTGTCTATTTTACACCTGCAAGAGCTTCCAATTGAACAGCTCCTGTGAGGAAACTCCCATCATACTGTCTAACGATTGGCATTCAGACAGTGAAAACAATTAAGCACCAGATCGATATACTGGGGTGTAAGGGAGACATTGGGAAAGAGTGAAGATTCTGAAGACATTTTTAACACAGACACTCACACACAACCAGCAGTATCTCAGCCGATTTTAAACTTGCCGAAAAAAAACACAGATGGCCCTTCCTCTTTACTCCATTTATAGAATCTGCTATAACTGCTGGGCTATTTTACTGCCATGACCCCATAATATCCAGGGTCCCACCATTTGGAAGTGCTGCAGGTTTAGACTAGTCCTTCTAAATTTATAAATATAGTCAGAAAGGACAAGCAGCACTTGGCAAACATCCCACAACACTACCTGAAAGACGCGCTCCCCGAAAAGCTGGACAAAAAAAACCCATGAAAACAGGGACAAGACGCTACTCTCATCACACCGTCGACAATATTCCCTGCTCGCCTTCTCCTCCCTGCTCCGACAAGCTCGGGCGCCTCAGCAGGCTGATGAGCAGATATGGAGCAGCTGACACACAAAGTCACACGCAAGCATGAGGTGGGCAGAGAGACTAAGGCCTACGTCTGGAGACAAGGAGCAAGACGGGCTTCCCAACACTCAGAAGCAAGAAGGGTCAAAACGTAACCAAAGGGGAAAAAAACATGGATGACAGCAAACAAAACATGAGCCAACGCAAAAACTGAAATGGACATGGCAGGAGAATATGATCTATTGTTCCTATTCCCCACCCATCTCATTGCTGACGACCAATGTGCAACAAACTTGAGCTCATTAACTGTAACACCCCTGCAAAATTTCGGTGCCCAACCCTGAACACACAAGTTTTCCCCACCAGATTTCAAAGAAAATAAGAGCTATGACCTAAAATCTCCACAGATTAAATTTCGACATGCTTTGTCACTAACTCACCAAAGGCACATTGGCTAAAACACCACTGAAAGGTACAAGCAAATTCAAGCAGAATGGTTTACCTTTTCCTTGTCACTTGCCTCCCTGGCCACTGTAGAGCCCTGAAACAAGTGCATCAAAAAAGCACTCTGTCATTCAACTTATCTCTACATGAAATGAGCAAACACTCCACGAACAGATCCGCCCAACAAGAGAGTGTTATATGCAGGAGGCAGCCTATCGAAAGGACAAACGGACACTCACCTTGAGGTCATACTTCTTGTAGACGGACAGCCGGTGGCTGAAAATGTTGCGCGTAACTATCATGTAGGTTTCATCTCCATCAACCGTGAGACGGTACATGCCAAGGAACTGGGGAAGCAATGTGTTGCCATGGCACTCCACAATGAACTGCAACAGAGACACCAAAGCCAAGTATTAGGGCAAAGAGCCCACAAAGTACCACAAACCACACCTCATTGTCTTGACTCCCCCCACACCTGGTGATACTTCTTCAGGATGTTGTGCATTTCGGCGACGTCCTCGCTGGTGATGATCTTGATGACGTACCTCTTGTCATAAGAGGTATGGAACCTTGCCCCACTGCGTCCCTGGGCGTCACTAGGAATGGGGGCGCTCCGAGTGAGAGAGTTCTGTTGGGGGAGGGATGTGTAAAGTAGGGGGGTTCAAGCCATTAAAGTGGATTAAGACTCCTGTCTTGGGCTTTCAACCATCAAGGGTTCTAATTTCAGATTTCGATAACCTGAAAGCCTAGCCTAAGACTGATAGTTTGAAGCAGATTGACATCTTGGTTGATAATGGGAAAAACCCATAAGAGTTCTGCTGAGAAACAAAACACTGACACACAAAACAGACAAACTTCATTATGCCAAATTCAAACTCTCCACCCAAGCTCCATACTCAACAGAACTCTACCTTAAACAAAATGGCAGATTCAACTATATAATACCAAACATCCATCCATCTTTTATTCACGATAGCTGGTTCAGGGGCCTGCAGCTAACTCAGACAGCATAGGGCACAATGCTGGGATACACTCCAGATGGTATACCAGATAATCCATAACATTGTTCACTAAAAATAATTGCCCAACTGTGAAATTAGTAGAGAACATTCCCTGTAATTACAAAGCCGTTTTTCCAAAAGTACATTGCTATCTAAAAAAAGAATGCAAATAAATGAGCCAATCTAATCAACTTTGATTTGAATGATTGAAAGAAAAAAAAACAAACATTTTCCAAATGTGGGAACATGGTATGAAAACTACTAATAAAGAAGGCTTTTTGTTGTGTGCATCGAACCAGCAACGTGGAGTAGTTTCTCCAACAGCGAGCTCCACCCTAGTAATTATGCTCCAGAATCAGACCTGCTCACGCTCAAGTCCAGACATGCTGATGAACAACCTGGCCAGTTCCTCAAGAGTGTCATGGGGACTACTGTCCAAAAAAAAACAGAGACATTGATCACCTTGTCTGCCTCTGAGCACTTTTTCTTATGTCAGGAACCCTCCAACACTATCAGCAATGTGCAATCAGATTCATCTGCTACCAGTGAGGCCATATCTGCCAACTGTATACAGCACCAAGGCATCCTGGGAAAGAAGCCAACATTTGCATGGCAGAAGACTGAAACTGGCAGCAACTGTTGACGTGAATTTATGATCCTGCTTTGGTTATGGGCTACAAATTCAATAAAAGCCCTTGAAAGTAAAGTTTTCAACATCTCGTGTAATGTTTGCATTAAAAGAAATGTTTGTGTGATGTTTCAAATCCACTTCAAGAAGGTCACCGTAAGAATAGATTACTGGCCACGCCTTGGCTGCATCCTGCTGCAAATTGGATCATGTTAATGATTCAGCTTTTTGTTCAAGACCCCAACTTGGCCTAGAAGAGAATGATCAGAAAGAGTGACACACGGCGTGCTGCGATATGCTGAGGTCACAGACGGTGATCAGGAGCTTATTGCTCCGCATGTGGACTCTTCACCATTCCCTGCTAAACAGTCTATGTGTCAGACTCTGGATACACAGGGCCAATAAGAAACATTGCTGCTTCTGCTGCTATGCTATGTCAGCAGCCATGAGGTACCCAGGAGTCCAGCTGCGTGATAAGAGTCCCACGTTCAGAAGAGAAAAACCTGTTAATGATCACTGCCATTGTTAAAGAAGCCATTCCACAGAATGGCGTTGCTAACATCAAAGTCATGGCAGCGGACATGAGAAATACGTAACTGATTATCATACAGATGCGTTCATCCTTCTGTGGCTTTGCAGAACATGGATGCTGAAGAGTCATCTTCGGAAAAGTTGCTTCGGTGTTAAGCAAAGCGAATCGAGGAAATGCTGACCAAGGGTACTGGACCTTGTGAATAATTAAACCTAGAAATTGCTCACAGTTGAACCAGGAGCACGGATCTAATCATGTTTTAATATGAACGAATACACCAATGACGTATTGTAGCCATTAGCTGGTCAGTGAGACAAATCGAAACCGACACAAGAACCACCAACATCAAAACTCCCAGGGTGAAGGCGGTCACTGTCTGTTGCGTGAACAGTGGGTTGTGCAGAGCGCCACGTACAGATGACTGAGAGGAAGTGACAATGACAGGACTACTGGGACACTACCACCGAGGATTCTGGGGGTTCTGGGTGACTGAAGTAACTTGATGACATTTCGTGTGCATCTGCTAATTAGGAAACATCTCATCACCGAGCAGGAATGCCTGCGGTTTTTGACTGAGAGAACACATGGTCCGGGGAGAGATCAGAGACAGCCACCGAGCGCGAAGCTGTGGATCCTCAGAGGAGGACGCGCCTTGTCAAAGACAGAGTGGGAGAAATGTCTGGGCGGATCTCTGGTCGCGTGGGTCACCCTGATTAGCACAGGAATCGAGCCCATTAACTGCAGCGGCCCTGGGGTGCCAACACACGCAGCTCCTCAACCTTTAATGCAGCTGTTGCCAAAGGTCTTATTTCTGATACAACAAACAACCCACAAAAAAACACAGTGACCCTTTTCTGTACTTATTTACATACACAGCACTGGGTAGGCTTGGAATCAAAATGGAATGATTCCCAGGGTGTTGGTGGAATGTCCCAAAAGGATGCGTGGGGGGGCACTGATTATTAAAGATGGGGCAAGGTCAGGTACAGGCCTGTTCTATCTGCAGTCAATTGCTAATGGCACAAAAGTGTATATTCAGCACCAGATTTTATCATCCTTTCCCAATTTTTGTTTTCTCACTTGCTTATAAAACCTCTCTCCCTCACCCTAAATAAAGTTCTTCAACCCCCCCCCCCCCCCCCCCAATGGGTCACATGGATCGGTCCGTAGCCGCTCGCAGCATAGCCGTGGCTGCACCTCAGTATGACAACCTGCTAGCCTCAGCGCTGACTCATATAATGCATCCTGGCGAGATTTACAAGCAGACGGGCCGAGGCTGACAGTAATATGGCGTCTCACCGGTAGCTTTACAGTTGCTGCATACTTAGGTTACAGCACCTCGTCACTCAGGGGGGCTGCACACGGAAAAGCTGGGATGTTTTGCTAAAGGCCGGCAGCCTTTTACGTTCTGCCGCTGTAAGAGGCCATCGGCGGCGGGGGAGTCTGAGCAGGAGCTGCTTTACTGGACATGCTGACTCAGAGTTTACGCAGCAACGGGCACGTTAGATACCCCCCCCCCCATGATACCCCAGGCTTCACGAGAGACCTTTGGAACGAGCTAATAAAACCTCATCTCACCTGCGAGAAGCCCGGCACTAAATATTTTCATTGTTATTCTTCAAATTTCTGTGCTGCATGGTTGCTGATAAGCTTGCATACATTTTAAATGCTACAATGAACTATATATAGGTCCAAAATGCATTGTTTCCATAAACAAACGTTCAGGTACCTCCGAAGCCTCACAGGAATGTTTCAGCCTAAGTGGGGGCCGTCAAAATGTGTTGGTCCTCCGCGATCCGCTACTGCCAAACACACTGAGTTTTTCTGCAGCTGAGATGTTCTTTATGTCCCTGCATCATCTCTCGAATCCCCTAATTACATCAGCTAATCCTCCCCCGCCGCTGGCGACTCCCGACAGCCACCGCCGTCAGCCGAACTGCTTTCTTTTCCTGCCTCTTCTAAGATAAAAACAAAAATAAGCGAATGAATCACATTTCCAGAGCAGTCAGAGACTGCCCTTGAGGCACCTTCCCGCGTGGGGCCTGAAGCTGCACGTCCCAAGACCCGGAGCGTGTGGGGGCGTCCCGTTTGGGGGCCGGGGGCGACGGCAAGGCCACATCCCGGACTTCAAAGATCGCCCACGACGCGGGCGTAATCCGCAGGAAACAGCTGGTGAGGCCGGTGGGAGAGGCAGAAGGCCAGAAAGCATGGAGCGCGCCTCACAAGAGGAGGAGCCAGGAATTAACCCTGTTCAAACTTGGCTTTCACGTCTGAAGGGTTGTCTCGTGACCACGAAGAGCGAGGGCATTGCAGAGATTCTCCCACGCAAAAAAAAAAAAACAACAATTAAAAATCCTCCTTCTGACAGTGAGAGGAGAACATGGCACAGTGGCGGAAAATATTTAGCAAGGGGTAATATTACCTCTCCTCGAAAAAGCCAATAACACTAGGAATCAAAAACAGAAAATATTTTTCAGCAAGTCTAGGAAGATTTATAAACCCATGGCATATGCAGGTCAGCTGGCCAGTGTTTACAAACTCTCATATTAAATGTATTTCCCGAATTTGTTTTGACGCATTGCTTTTTTCAGACGCTGATATGAGTTTTAAGACCTGAATTCATGAATAACTGGCCGGCTTTAACCACAGCTTCAGGCACACAGCACATTCCCAACACTATGACCTCTGGTGAAAATGAGCTGCTGGACACAGTGGTTTGGGGGGAAAAACTAAGTAACATCTTATCCACTTTGAATATTAGCTACATAGAATGTTGGCTCAAAACAGGAATAAAATGAGTCAGCATGGCCATTTCAATGTCAATGTTTTTGCTTTTGCTTTATTCAATTCCATCCTTAGTTGTACACACAAGTCTGGTTGTGGCAGTGAGTATTGTGTATTAGAAAAATAAATAAGGATTTATGTTTGAAAAAGTACCATAAGGACTTTACTACAGCACAGACTTACCTGAAAGTCTTGATCATCGATAGAGAACCTCTCTCTTAGGTTCCGGAAGACAAGAGGGCAGTATTCCTTAAATTTGAAATGACTTGGCATGTTTTCCCTGTAAAACATCCAAATCTGCGTCACAAACGTTTGAACCAATATGTCCCGACACAAGACGTCATGTGAAGGTTCACAGATACACGGTTAACACGGCGACGCCAAACCTCGGCATGGTTTGCACAAGCCGGGCTACTCACTTGTTGAAGAGGTGGTTGTCCACCTTGATCTTGGAGTAGGCTTTAAAGTCATCTGGCATAAGCATGATGGGAATCTGAATATGGCTCAGCTCATTGATCTAAGGAAAGAAGAGGTGGGGGGGGGGGGTGGTCAGGTAGTGATGAAACACCTACATCACCTTTCAGTCTCAATATGGGTCTGTCCTGCATGAAAACATAACCTAAATCTCAGCCAATCACAGGTGACTGGACAGGCAGCCCCAAGTCGCACGCAGTACTCCACACCAGGGGGTGATGCGCAGGTTACGCTGTAACTGAGTCTCTCGAGAGACGCATGTCTGTCCTCTGGCTGAGCCCGGCCATGTCAGTCATGAGGTGACCCGTGCCATCGACTCCGGGATTGGGCCGCAAAGCTCTTAAGCTCAAGTTGATCACGTTCTTGGCCCATTACATGGTGCTGCACGGATATGGAAAGACCAATAGACTTGTGTCTAGTATGAACTTTGCAGAAAGATGTAATGCCATTTTTTTCATCCTGTGGAAAACAAGAACTCAATCTGCGGTGCAGAATAAATAATGAATTGGAAACAAGTTGCCGGCCATATAAAACTACCGCAGGCCAGTACTGTGAGACCTCTTCGAAGTACAGTTGCCGTCTGTCCCAAATTTTATGGATAGTCCCATATCGTAAAATAGAATGCTGAGTCCCGGTTTTTTACCAGTACGGGACATGATCTGTCCCATATTTTTAGACCTGGTGATTGATCCTCTCACTCGTCGCCCTCACTCAGACCCTGTCTCAGTGAGTCAGAGGGCAGATCACAAGGTCCAAAGACTGTGTTCCTTATTTCATCTGACTGAACAGGGAAAGCATTGAATGAGCTAATGAAATCCCTCATCTTCAATTGCTAAAAATGGCTGACTGTTCAATACAATCATCATCATTGTTTTAGCAGTTGCATCTTGATTTTTAATGCATATTGATCAATATTGATATGTTAACTGATATATCGTGCATCTCTACTGCTATATTTTTCAAGGTGCAGAATGACAGGGCATCAATCCTGTAGCCCCTTGCTCTGGCATCCTTTGGTCTGATATTAAATAAGCAAAAATGAACAATGTAGAACATATCTGCAGGCAGCAGTAATGTACAATCCTGGTTTAGAAATCACAGGGAGGAAAAGCTAAGAATTTAAGATTATAAAATTAACTTATTTTCCCAAATTGTAAGAATTCATTCATCGATTATCCAATACAGGGTGATGGTGAGTCTGCATCCAAGAAGCACAGGGTGTGAGAGAAGGGATACCAGGGATGGGACATCAGTCCATCGCAGGGCACATACATACACTGTACAGTTATTAATTCATTCAACTGCATGTTTTTGAGCTGGGGGAGGCATAATCAAAGCACACTCTCAATCTGAAACACACACACACACACACACACACACTGAAGGTGGGAACTGTGAGGCTACAGCACAGGCCAATGAACTACACAGTCAAACTCAATTTGTAGCGCTTCCTGAGAATATGGACTTGTTTTCAAACTGGTGATACTGGTGCCAGGGCTCCTTCAAAGGACGATGTCATTAAACAGTCACGTGATCAGCATCCATCGGCTCTTTGACAGTGGACATAATGCCTGTGTGACTGATGCATTGTGGGGCTCCCGGCAGCGACGTCCCCTTCGCACAAAGTGCTCTTTTAAAGGTACGTCCTCCAGCCACAGAGACCCCCCCCCACTTTGTGCATCATGTAGACTGAAAAAGCAGCGCCAGCCATCAAAGATTAATCTTCCCTCTGCATGTCTGCTCAGTGACCCAAGATAAACTAATTCTAGATATTTATGCTTTTTGGAAAGTGATGCTCCAGGGATCTGGGAGATTGTTTTGATAAAATCATCATGTGGGGTTGTTAAATATCAAGCTGCAGGACACCAGTGTGACACCAGCATTTAAACAAAGTTGCTTAAACTGCAGGCCATGTGATGAAAGGGGACTGGGGGCAATTCGTCAGACGTGACAGTGATGGGGGTGATGTGACAGAGCTGTTTGTATTAAAGGGAAACAAAAATGTACGAGAACAGGGGCCACTAAGTGAAACACATCGATCCATTGACCTTCTAAGCCCGACGCCTGTGAAGCAGCCCAGGAAACAGCCACAAGTTCAGCTGACTGGTGGGAGATGCTTCCTCGGGGTGGGTCAGGTCTGAAAAGCACTTTGATCAACAGGCTGAGACTCGCACTGCTCCTAAGGGTGGTATTTCTGGATCACCCATCTCAGAACCACCTGACTCACGAATGTGGAAATGGAGGGGACAACAAACAGGCGGTGAATATGATTTATTACCCTCACGCACACAGCGGGATGCAGCATCCCATCATGCATAAATCGAGCATGGCGTTCCTGAAGAGGGCTAGTAACTCCATAAGTTGCGTTCTGTTTGAGTCCAAGTCAGGTACACTGCGCAGCAGTTCCACAGAGAGAAGCAGGAGTATGTCAGTGTATCGTGTTTCCTTCTGGACTCCCTGCCAGATATCAGGCATGTGTGTTCTAGCAGGCACAGCTTTCAGCTTCATTCTAAGCTCTGTGTCTTACAGGACAGATAAGGACGAGTTATTGACATGTCTCTTTGAAACTACATTATTGGGAATGTTGCTAGTGCTCAGGACCTAATTGAACAGCATCAAAGTCAAACTGTCTTGTCTACAAATAATCAGAGCAGCAGGCCAATGGTGAACTCAAGCAGCTCTTTGCCCTTTGGCAGATAATTACAATGCAGGCTAATTAAATTCCTGCTACATGCAACCCCAGAATAAAAGACATCTTTCTCCCCACATGGAATTATTCGGAACAGGTCTTGTTCATAGATCTTCCAAGAAGTCGAATTGCTACATAAAAAGAGAAGTTCCTGCATCCATCAGGTTTCATGCAATTTTTGGCAGTATTGCTGAAGCTAATCTATAAACCCTGTTCCGAGGAGCAAACATTGTATATCTGCTTACTTCACTATTGGAAAAGGGCTGCAGCTCCACAGCGGCTTCACCTTGACCTCTGGCTGCCCTAAGGCACAGGCTGGGAGCGAGAGCCAGAATTCGCTTAACCAGCCTGAGGTCCTCATTCAGAAAAGGGGGATTCTTCATCTACATTCATCTGTAAAGCACTACCTTAAAGAGCTGCTTCATGGTACATCTTGGGGGGGGGGCAAGGCCACGCTCGAACGCTGGAATGTACTATTTGATTCGGGAATGGAATCCCGCTCCGCATTTTCACAGCACATATTCCCTACTCCCTGAGGACAGCCACAACAAACTGAAAACGTTTGTGCTTTAACGAGGGCAGGATCTTGCAGAACACACTGCATGGAAGTGGTCTGGTGGAGGGGATGGTTGTTGTTACCGTAAACATCTAATCCGAACAGACTGAGTGCTTACAGCCAGACGCTGCTCAGTGCATCTGTACATAACCCCCTCCCTCCACTGTTTTTATTTGCCTCCCGTGTGCTGCTGACCCCAGAGCCCTTTGCCCTTGACTGCGGCCTCCTCCGCAACTCCTCAATGGAACTCCCTCCTCGATCATGTGTCTCCTACCACCCTGGAGGGCCTGTGGGTGCGTTGACACATTTACGTGTGGTTCTATTTTGGCGTGTCTTCCCGTGGCTTCCATCTGTCTCCGCTGCCATCGGGGGGGCCAGCCCTCTCTCCCATGCCGATGTTCGGTAGAAAGCGTCTTTCGACACAGCACCTGAGCCACAGGCCCCTCGACCCCATGAAGGGGCCGAAGATGAGAGGAGAGTGCTCATCGCATTTCTTGTATCTGAATGCTACAGAATACTACCCTCTGCTACTGTGGTGCAGCAACACGGCGCATTACAGCGCATGGGAAAGGACTGCTCCGAAGTACCGGCTAAGAAGAACTTTTCCCCTAGAAGCAGCTGCTAAACATAAAACGTAACGCAAATGGAAATGAGCGACCTCAGGACTGGTATTTCCTACAAATTCATAAACTTGTAGTCATGCTGTCATTTGACAGAGGAAGATTCCAGTGGTTTATAATTTTTTTGCCCCATCAGTATGAGTATCCTTGTAGTACAAGCGGCACACCTGTAGTACAAATTCCCCTAAGCAGCCTTAGGGAATGGAATTCAGTAACTTAAAATCTCCCCTTCGGGGTCAGGCAAGTGGTACAGTCCACTGTGATGACACAACAATGACCCATTCCAACAAAAAATAAGTGCAAAGGGCTAACTGTGGAGGAACATCAGCTTTCCAGCAAGACCAGTATGGCGTTTTACATACCAGCTTATAAACCTGTAAGTGCCTCAAGGGTCTCTAGTCATTCTGATCCAAATCATAACCACACTGACAAGTTTTTGACAGAACTAGCAAACTGCAGTGACCTGGGAGTCATATCACTTCTAAAATGACTCTCCAACTTGAATCTTACTTCTAAACAGAATTCAGTTGAAGCAGAGAGAATATCTGCATGACCAAAATGTTGATTCCTTCAAAACTCCTGATTCTGTTTTCAATTAAAATCAACCTGCCATCGTTACTAGTAAATACATTGTAACAAAAATAAACATTATACGCAAATCAATACGCTTAGTCTACAACTTTCTTTACTACAAAATAAACACCCACAATTCCTTAATGCTCATGCTACCAGTTACTCATCAACAAAATCAAAGAGCAATACCCTGCCTTGATGTTCTAGCATGCCACATCCCTTTGCTCAAACCTAGAATGATGCGGTTATTGTCCAGTGACAACCTATTCCCCAAACTGAAGCCTAGGACAGCATATTTTGGGCAGAAGTTAAGATTCCCAAGATGGAGTTACATGCTGAGGTTAACTGCAAATCTCTTATGCCTGTTCAACAGTGCAAACTGTGATTGAACCCTTTTATGTGTGGTTCTCCCCATTTACTGGAAAAATACCTCATTAAGGCTAACGCTAATTAGCAACTTCATAATTAATGCAGCAAAAAGGAAAAACTCTAAATACAATACAAAACCCTGTGCCATATTCTGCACTCTGTAACTCTGCAAGAACTATCAAAGCTGAAAGCAAAAAATAACTAGGACATAGACTGTTAATATGAAGTTTATCGGTCCAAAAATAATCCCACAGTGAAATAAATCTAAATAAAGACCTTTATTTACAGTTCTTTAAAGCTACCTTGCTTTGACCTTGTGCATATTATACCTGTACTTTGATCTAAAGCATCATCTAATCGTTCAAAGAAACTTGAGACAAAATTGTCTATCCATTAGTTTTAGAGAAACTACTGGACCATTTGATTGACATTTAAGCTGTGATACTTAAAAATAGCTCATTAAATATGCAGGATTCATAAATATAGGTCAGCTTCAGAGAAATCTGCTAACTCATTTGAAGTTAACACTTTCCAGGAAACACTGCATCAAACTAACAGGGGCATCTGATAGTCTACTACTGAAACACCCTGACATTTGGGTCTCTTAAAATTTTTGGTGGTGAATGTTGACGAATGTTGGCCAAATCATTGGCATCATGCAGTATGGAAAAACGAGCCCTTCAGCACAGACACGGAAATACCATTTCGATAACGGAGAAGCCTGTGCACTACAGTATGTAAAAATTAAGTGAAAGAAAATGCCCAAGAGCACAGTGCCCACTGTGCCCTCTGACTAACCGACAGAGAATCAAAAATAAGATTTGGGGAAAAGGCATTTTAAGAAATGCATCTAATTCAAAAAGAATATGCTCTTACTACCTGTCACTGTTGAACAAACCGGCTCCCTAGGTTGTATTTTAACAAAACACAAAACTTTGTCTAGTCTCCAGTTTCAGGGCCCGTGTGATTCATTTGGAATTTCAACCCCCATCATGCGTGAGCCAATCGCCGGGTTCGCTATGTCAAACTCACTGATGCAACCCCCATCAGTCATGCAGTGGCTCATGGGAAATCCATGGGCCTACACGCTACAGGCTTGTCCCGCTGGTAACGGCAGTGAGGTCACAGGTCTCGCGGTCCAAGTCGGAAATTCCAGCTGCGGGATGAAGATACGCGACACTGCGACGACACATGCAGTGACAACCACGCTGACTGCACTGACAACCTCGCACCCTGAATCCCGATCGACCATCCATCCAAGCATCTTCAGTAACACTCATCCAGTGCAGGGTTACAGTGAGCCTGGAGCACATCGCAGAATGCACTGGGGTGCCAGTTAAGTAATGCATTATACGGGGTGAGGGTGTGGGAGGGGACGACGACGACTGACGATGCACCTTAAAAAAAGTACCAGAGGGTGTGCTGCCTATCCGTGCTGCAGGCTGGCGATGGGCTTAAAACCTTCCCTGTGATGCAGCTGTAGCACTGCGGCCCAAAACGCCACCCTACCACCCCCCGGTGCTCAACCACGTCTAAGGGAGCTGGTGACATCAGATCGAGGACCACCTGGCCTGGAGGGACTGGGAATAGTGCCACCGGGTCCCAAAGGACACGGCACTGACACCCGGTCCCTATTCCCTCATGATACACCGGATGGCACCACGCAGACCAAAGTGCGCACACACACACACACACACACACACACACACAGACCAATACCAAACAGGGAGAGTGCACCGCTAGCCAACATTAACATGGTGCAGATGACACGCTCGCCCAGCACCCGCGCTGGCACACTCCACTGCATGCTCACTGAGCCGCCTTGCGGCGGGGGGGAGGGGCAGGGGGGTGCATCCAAATCAGGTTATCGTGCTATACTACGGACCGCTTCCCAGCCGGTGTGAACCCATTTTTACGATGGAAACAATAACACGACTGTCAGATGATCTCATTAAAAATAATAAGACAATGGAAAAAGCTGCAGCTTAAGGCTGCCCAGGTCCTGTTCGGGCGGCAGCCCCACAAAAGCCATCCTGACCGAGGGGGTGAGAGGCACAGACCCCGAGGGTGTGAGAGACACGGACACCGAGGGTGTGAGGGACACAGACACCGAGGGTGTGAGGGACACAGACACCGAGGGTGTGAGGGACACAGACAC
>JABFEB020000079.1:13719245-13739660 GCA_019775895.2 Stomatorhinus ivindoensis
GAGCGACACCGCCACCGCGGGGGTGAGAGACACCGACACCGCGGGGGTGAGCGACCCAGACACCGAGGGGGTGAGTGACACAGACACCGAGGGGGTGAGAGACACAGACACCGCAGATGTGGCGGGGGGGGGGCTGTGCATGTTCAGAACAGCAAGCGCATGTAGAAACACCTAGGAAGATTTCTTACACCTCTCCCTTTCTGTCTCTCTCCTTGAGATGTTTTCGGGGCATTTTTTTTAAGCATTTCAGTGAAGTGTTCCTCAGAGTGCCGATGTTTCCCACCAGCTGGTGGGGATGGGGGGGGGGGGTGTACAGGCATCATTCCTGCAAATGGGGCCATCATTCCAGCCCTTCAGGGTGACGTCTGGTGAATCCTGGCCTTAGGGGAGGCCCGTCGTACAGAAAACATGGGTTTACGGCATTGAGAGACCGACCGATCACCATCCTGAAGGGATGACCTCCAAAATCAAAGTTCTGTATTTATCATGTGCAATATTAACGGATTTACTCATACCCTATAATGCTTATGGCAAGGCTTACATAAACATTACCCACACAGACACACAAAGAAATATGACAATATAAAAAGGCTGATATATGCCTCAACAAATATACAGTTATTGTACACTAAGTGACAAAAAAAGGTAAGCACCCAGAGAAAGTGGTGCAAATTAAATGAATCTGCACGTGGTGAATGGTCATGTGACTGCATCACTATGACTATAATATCAGAACAAACAGACAACAGAGTTGGCAGTATGGGCACACTGCTGGTCACATGTCAACGCCACTCGTCATCAGTCCACGCCTCCTGGTTACGGCACCACTCTGAAGGTAGCCGTGTCTGCGCTGGTGGCAACGGCAGCCTGCACAGGGAACGGTCAGCCCGTAGTCTGTCTGATGCCAGTCGTCGGAACATAGTGAGGGATGGATACAGGATGCTGTAGCAAGTACAATACCTTTGTCTGGATGGCAGGCGCAGATGTCATGGGGTTCTGTAATTTATGCAACACAATTTGATGATCCTCCCTTGGTGTGGTCTGTCTTGGGCGACCGGAACCTTCACGACGTGTCTGAGTGCCCACTGGTTCCAACACTGGGAGACTGACATCTGCATGCCCCACATACTGGGCAACAGCACGATACGACCATCCGGCCTCATGCAAACTCAGAATGCGACCCCTATCAAACTCCATCAAGTGCTGGTAGTGCTGTCTAATGCGTCTATGAGGTATCCTATGTGTCTGGTGACTAGACGTGCCAGCTCCTTGCATACTGAATCATTTACATACCCATGAATGGTCTGCACGTTGACCAAATTACATCCGAATCATATCATTACTTCTGGGTGCTTATCTTTTTTGTCACCTAGTGTATATATATCAAGCTACAAGCGTAAAATGTCCTTTCTCAGAGTCAATTTCTCATGAGTTTGGAAGCCAACCAGGATCAACGGAGCAGGAATACGCAAAGGAGCACTGCCACCGCTTCATCTCTACTGTCTCCTATGTTCCTTTCTCAGGCAATTATTTCCTCACGTGTTGCAGCATGGGTCAGAAGGGGCACTGTGTGTGTGTGTGTGTGTGTGTGTGTGTGGGGGGGGGGGGGCAGCAGGAGAGACTTAGTACTGCAGAGACTGTTGAAGAGAGGGGGGTTTTTAACCTGGAAGAGCTGCTGTAAACTGATGCCTACAGGCTACAGACCTCATCTCACACACCTGCTGAGTCCGGCTCTCATCACTTTCACCTTATTCTCCAGCCAGCCACCCCATCACCCCCCCTCACCTGTCCAGCCTTCGGTTTTTACCCCCCCTTCCTCCGGCTGGGCTCGACTTGGGCGTCTGCCTCCTGCACGCCGGATGGGCTCAGTGCGATTCCCTCGTCCCAGAAGAACATTGGGCTCGCTGCCAGGTTTGCTTTGGTCAGTGTATAACACACCAAACTGTCCTTCCCCCCCCAGCGGCCATCTCTGAGCTTGTCATTCAACTCATTGGGCGTTTTCTGTCATCACTGTGACGACAAGATTAGGGTTTACATTGTAAATAAAGCAGAGCAAGGGCACTTTCAGGACAGGAAGTGCATCTCGGTGACTCAGCGTGTCCTTGGCCGCCAGGAAGGTGCATTCATGGTCCATTTAGGCTGGAGATTTCTCAGGTCCAGAATGGAAACTGCAGATGTGTCACGTTTTGGACATACTGCACACAGTCAGATTTTTGATCTATTATTTTCAAAACCCTAGCAAAGGTGAAGGGTATGAGCTTAGAACCATGTGCTAAGGTTTTCATTTTTGGAACTCCTGCTCATGCTAATGAATTCACTCCAAAACAATTAAAAGTGATCGCATTTGCAACACTGATAGCACGTAGGGGGGATATTGGTAGACTGGAAATCAGCAAACCCAGCAAAGTTAGCTCAACTGTTTCAAGAACTAATGCAATTTCTCAAAAACAGTCAAAGGGTTAAACAAATTTTGCTCAGTCTGGCAACCAATGCTGTCATACCATGTAAACTTGGAGTTCCTGCCCCGTTAATAAAACACCTATGAAATACCTACAGTGCCCTCCCTCACACCAATTTCTACACATACTTGCAATTGAGAATCCTCAGATTCAGATTAATAGATATTTGTTTGTTTGTTTTATTCATTCATTTATTCTGCCCCATTGATAGCCAGGAAGTTTATTTGAGGGTGGGGGCGTGAGTTTTGAATTGTTTGTGCAAGTGTGCAAGGCCCAAGAGGCAGAGTGCAACCCCAGTGTACTGGCAACCACGTTTAAATGAGCAGTTCTCAAAGAAACCATTTCCTTCTGCTCCATAAATGTGCTTCTTGCACGATGTTAAGAACTTAGTTGAGGAAGCAGGAAAGCGAAGCAATATCACTCAAAACTAATCAATTGAAACTAAGCACTGCGATACCTAGACATTATCGAATAATCAAAGAAACAGAAAACAAAAGTCAATAGAGCTTGGAGGGCTCGCAGCTTAAAGTCAATGTTTGGAGATAAAATCAGATATTAAACAAAAATAATGATTAAAAACCAGACCTAGCGGTGAAATGAAGTGCGGACCTGCTGAGCTGCAGGCCGCGGGACAATCCGCCACTCACACTCCTCTCTCGCTTCCCATTCCTTGACAGATGCCTTCATCCAGTCCGAACTCCCGATACCCGCCACCCCCAACTGAGGTTGTAAACATGTTAGCCCTCCAGCACACTTCCACAGCACACTTCTACAGCACACTTCCACAGCACACTTCCACAGCACACTTCCACAGCACACTTCTACAGCACACTTCCACAGCACACTTCCACAGCACACTTCTACAGCACACTTCTACAGCACACTGCGGACAAACATCTTTTAAAGGCCAGAGAGAGAGAGAGAGAGAAAAAGCTTGATAGTATTTTTTCAAAATACCATATTATAAACTTAATAACAGTTATAACTCCCAGTAAGACAACAGCCCCACTTTTATAAGGACAAGCTGTGCTTTATTGACATCAGCGACACCCCCATAGTGTCTCGCATGGAGCCAAATCCTCTGATTGCTGAACAGTTCATATCCATGTTCTGCTACACTTCAGCAGCACCCTCCCCCCATACCAACCCTGCAAAGCAACCACCACCTGAATTACCCTCCAGTAAATGCTGCAGAGTCAGAGAAATCGTCTGTTTCCCCACCTGCAATGAAACAGCGAGGCTACACCCTGATTACATGGCTCAGACTCGCTGTATCATTGCTGTTGATGCTTGCCGGGGTTCCCATCCCATAATTACCCACTATATTGTCTGCCTCGTTCTGCCTAAGTCAGACTCTTGGGCGGCGTTCCGGAGAGGCCCTCAGCGGAGCCGGCACAGGCCCCAGGGAGTTGCCTCCGTCTTGCGCCACAAAGCAGGGAGAACAGCCAGATGGGGCAGCAACAAGACAGCCCGCCCTACACATCGTGCGGATGGAATGCCACGGGGTATTCTCTCTGCCCAGATATACAAAAATACGGAATTCCCCACTTCAATCACACCAGGACGACGCTACTTCCAGCTGCTACAGACATTTGGCACTGAAGATTTGAGCTTGTCGCTTGCTGCCCTTAATAAATTACCCATGATAGGGCATAGATGTAGAACATTTACCGCGTGGTTGCGCTCGTTGGTCGCAGGTGGTCAGAATTTCATTCACCAGAGGTTTATACTGCGCACAGAATTAAGGGGTATTATCGCCACTTTGATAAAGGGGACCGATAAAAATGGCGTGCCTGTTCACCTACTGCCACATGAAGGCCTAAGGCTATTTTTAGAAGAGTCCCTTACTCAAGCCTTTGCAGAGAGGAGGCCAGTAAGAGAAAAACGGAGGGAGCGAGAGAGCAGCAGAGAGAAAAAAGGAGATAAATTCTTTCTGGGTGAAGCTGTCGAGTTTGAGAACGAAACCAGTATAATTTTGCTGAGAGCTTCCGGTTTTCAGCAAATCCATGGATAAAGAGCAGCATGCATGCAACACAGGCGATCCAGGGTGCGAGTACCGCAAGTTCTACTGCTAAAGCAACTACTTACAGTGGTGGACGCAACCAGTGCTTTCCAGAGCCCGGCACCCCCCACCCGCGAGAAGCCACATAACCTGTTCAAAAACATTTCACTTTATGAACCGACTCTGCACCCCATTTCCATCCCATCCATCGGCAGCATTACAATAAGAACAAAAGGAGCCCAAGATGGCGACCAACAGCTTGCTCCTTTGCATAATGAGTGGGCACTTCAGAGGCTACAGAGGAATATGGGTCCAGGAGTGGAGATGGGGGGTTTTCCCTGAACAGGCTCTGGGGAACTCCGAAGCGGCAAGCATCTCTGTACTAGGCAGCTAGCAGATAGATCCAACGAAGTACAGTTAACCAAACCTTGCCAGAACTCAATGAGCTTTGGCTCTTTGTAGAAGGTTTACACTTTAGGGTGCATAATAGCAATCAAATCATTTTTTTACATAATCAAACAAAACTAAACGGACCAAAATCTAGAAGACATGGGGAAGAAAAATGTATATTAAATCTAATATATAATACCACTGTCTGTCCAAGTGAATCCATGTTCCCATAGGCATCCATGATTAAGCCTAGATTAGAAAAAGTTTCCGTTGTGGGAATGCAGCTAATTGTTTGCCGCACCACGAGGAGAGTGCCTAATTAATGACACACAGCTGGCTCTGAGTGGACTAAGACTAAATTAAGAGCCAGATGGTCTGAAAGAAGGGCATTCGGAGGGGAAAAAAATAAAGAATCCCCATAACCTGTAATCATCCTTCTGAGCAACCCTATATGGCAACGTGTTCTGTCCCACCTGCTATGAGTCATACATAAATATCTGTAAAAAGGTAAAAATACACTGCTACCATTCAGTGGCACTCCCTCATAATGTTGTCCTCAACCAAGTAGATGCTAATTTAAATAAAATTTGTAATCTATTTGCAACCATCTATTTTGTGTATATAAATATATAACCAAGCCGAGATTTTGTATATGAAAATCATCTACACACTAAATAAATAGCATATAAGAAGAAAATTGTTTTTGGATGCTCCAGGCTTTCGCATTTACTTTTCCCACAATGACTCGTTGAGCACCTGATAACGGCTCAATGTTTCATTTTCTCGTCAGGCTACATTTCTGTTTTTTCACCTCAAAAATGACATCAAAACACTATCAGTCTTCGAGAAGGACTGTCAGTGCTGGTATGAAACGTCCATGAAGAGCATCAAGGCACAGAAGCATGATGGCTAATGATGGCAAAGCCAATTGCCTCCATCACAATACCGCTTTAATCTTTATAATTTTTCTGTGCAATCTACTAATTTTGCCAATGCATCGTTCTGAATGCAGGCCACATTTTCTCATACAAGTGTTTCTAGTGTTCCACAAAGTGCTTCATAACCTCAAAGATTTTCAGATGATATTAAATTATACTTTCAGGAAAGTTAATGCTTCGGAAAATTGACTGAACACCAATTATTGTCTTTTTTAGAAGCCATTATTTACTGGCCGCCATAATCATTCACTTCCTGTAACAACACTTGCAGAAACATGCATGAATTTAAGTGTCTGCAGAAGCTGAGAGCAAGACCATCACATCTCCCACACTATCTAGCAAACATGGACACCGACGTCCATCTGACACGGATTAGTGGCACGGTATTCAGGTTGGAGCCGGAACCTGATTTTGTAAATGACCATTCATATCGTCAGAAGCAGCACCATGATGTTCATTTGGGCTCCCTTCCAGGCAGAGCCCTGTGACACCCATGGTTGATATCTGAAAAAAATATGACCAATGAGGCCAGATAAGTAACACAAGGGTCACAATACCTAGAGCTGTATTTTATTGCTTGTGGGTCAACTGCAAATCGCCCCATAGCCGTCTTAACTGACACAGTGAATCACACTGCCCTGCCAGAGCTACATTCACATGCTGTAATAACAGACCCATTTTACAAACACTTGTTTTTAAATTGATTCTTTGAGGCTGAAAATCGCTCTGACCTACTACAGGTGTTTTTTTTTTTGACTCTGCAATCTGCATCATCATAAGTAGATGTGCCTCGAACCCAGTCCACTCTGGGAGAGAATCGAGGGGTGACCTACACGGGGTTAACGAGAGCCCTCAAAGCTGATCAGATGGAGCATGGGACCCCCCCCTGTATTGGCAGGGGACTGCCTGGCACTCATTGATTAAGAGTCTGACCTCACCCTGAGACAAGCGCTGCTTACATGATTCATGAGGGCAGTTGCCTGCGTTGTTGTAGGGCACTGATAGCCAGGACCGCCGGTAAGAATTCACATTCAACTACAGACGCTCTTCTGGTAATGTCAGGTTTGCTCCTATGTGGAGCTAAATCCTAAAGATCCACAATAGACTTTGACACGTGTGGAAGCCCCCAAAATGCAAAAACATAATGAGCCTACTGCAGACACCTCCCAAGCTGCCTGGCCCAGTCTATGAAGTACACTGCTCCTGATGCTTTGCAGAGTGCCTGAAGTCCAAAAACATTGTGTCTGCTAATTGGGAAGGAGCAATTCCCAAGGCATTTCAGGCGGGTGACTAAGTAGAGCTCCTAATAGAGCAACTTAAAAACGCTTCCTGAATGTGTAGCATTTTTATGTTACCCAGGGTAATAGCGTCACCTAAGTGGACAAAATTTAAATGTACAGAGAGCTATAGTTTTTAGTTTTTTATAGACTTAACAAGCGTTCAGCCAGATTCGCGAGAACAAAAACAAAACAACAAAAAAAAGAATCAAATGCATTTAAAAATCTATACAGCTTCTACAGTAAATCTCTTTTCAGAACAACTAAGCTCAGACCCAGCCTGTCCTGAACCTTCATGAATTGTTCAAACGCCGCCTTCGATTCTGAGCAAAACGGCAGTTGTTTCATACAAGTTAAACAATTAGAATTACAACCAGTTGCAAATGGAGGAAATCTGGCAATTGATGAGGTCACCAAAGATAAGGAAAGCTCTGTGCTGTTTCAGCCCCCGGCATTTTTCTTTGCATTCTTTCCTCCCCCTCTCCCCATAAATTTTATCCATGCATGGTATCTATCTGACCTCTGCAGCAACCTGGACAGTCAAACAAAGAGCAGTCAAACAAAGAACAGTCAAAGAGTACGTGGGTGTTGCTGGATTCTGACTTTAAACATTCTTAAATAACTTAAATTTAATTATGGTTCCCTTTGAGCTCTTGGTTCATTGCTTTATTAATGAAAGAATCATTGTGCATAACAGTGCCTGGGGCTGTGTAACTCACAACTAAAACACCATATAACAAATCGCAGAATTAAACAGTTTCAGAGTCCAAACAGATCAACGGCTCGGAATTCATCTTTCATAACGGCAGCCCTTTTGTTCACAGCATGCTCAGTTCAGTTCGGTTGAGGGACATGTACTCATTGATTGTGGAACTCATATGTGCCTTATTTTCTGGAGTCATGATCTAGGCCAACACTGTCACACTTGGTATTTTAAATGTCCAATACACCATAAACTGGGTCTCCATGTTAACATTCAGTTCAAAAGATCGTTACTTGGACCGAAGAACTTAACCTGCTTGAATACGGCACTCTGGAAAACGTGCCATGTCACAGAGACAGCCGAAGAAGTATCGTATGTGGCAAACATTATCGTAATCACACAGCTTCTCCTGGTCAGGGTCTTGACAGCAGAAGTCAGAAGAAACAAACGAGCCACCACTGGGGCCAGCCATCAACACATCGGTACCTAAAGCTAGTAATAAGAGACCATGCAAAATATAAATAGGAAACCGAGTGTAAAACAGGAAGCGCCGAGGTTTGTTATTGCTCTACACAATGTGTGGAACTGACCAGTGCGTGGCGGATGCTACAGCGTGCAGTTACCGCCACCATGCACACCCCCACATGCAGGTGGAGGTGAAGGTGAGTGCAGAGGACACTCCGGCAATGAGTACAAATTCTTTTACTGAGGTCACTGGGGCACTAATATCTTAAATCTCATTCACAAAAAATGCCACATTTATGAAACGCGGCAACTGGCCTGACACCAGGGGTATTGTATATAGGTGCAGCCTTGAACAGAGAGCATGGACAGGAATACAGAAGAAGGGCCCCCTGGAATCTAATGGGGGGGTGGGGGGGTGGATTGCGTTTATATACCATTAAAACCTGTAACCCCGGGGGATTAACATTTTTATTAAATCATCCTTTATAAATAAAAATTAAATAAATCAGCCTCAACCATAACCTGTCTCTTTCTCTAAAATAATACCTAAAATATAACAGCAGATGTGGAAGTAGAATCTGAGGCACACTCTTGCAGGCTCCGGAAAATGTAAAGCATGCAGAGGATCTCTACCCAAGCACTGACTCTGAACGGCATCATCTGCTTCTGGCTGATGTGCCTCAAGGAGGTGCAGCAGGTCGACGCTTGTCCATCATCGCAATAAGTGCATCCTTGAACAGATGGACCCGAAGAGCTGCTGATGACTACAAAGTGTTAGCACTGCTTGATAAATGGAGAAATGCCATGGACAGCAGGCATGGCTGACAAAACCACTAAGCCGGGACTATTTGGGTGGTTTCTAGGGGTAAATGAAAAAGGGATCTTTAGACAGATCTTGCAAGTTTGTGCTGCAAATGAAGACTTACTAGTACAATAATAAAACATAGAAAGACACTAAAACCTCCTCTCGGTTATGACAAACCACTGCAATTCCGTCAACTCTATGAACCAGATATCCTAAACACTTTTTTTGAAAACACTTTCAATTATGATGTTAGTTTAAATCTGTGCAGAACCCTAGTGACTTTAAAACTCTCCTGTAACGCACAATATCAGGTGTCTTGATGTCTCTATAACATTTGACACCCAACATTTCTTCCCTTTGAAGAAGTTTGTTGTTCCTATCCAGCAGCAAAGACCTGCCTATATGATTTTGAACAATCTTATCTTTTCTTCTCTACCAGGGGCACCTAATGCATTTGCTTATTTCTTCGCATTATTCTGCTTTAACCACTGTCTATTTAAAAGCTGCAGAAGAGCAGGGGTGCATGAATAACTTCACTTCCAGAAGCAGCCGAGTTGGGCCCTTGGATTGGCTATTATGCAGACAGGCCTTGGGCTGAGCCGTCTGCCTGCTCTGGGGTGGAGAATGACTCAGCCACCTGTAATCCTTTCCATATCCCGCTGTCCAAAAAGAACATCAAACTGGCTTAAGAAAACAGAAGGGGACACAAATAAAGAAGCAAATTGTATGCTTGATGGAAAAGAGAGCTATTTAAATAACGCTGAAACTGATACCCTGAAAAATAAAATAAAAATCTGAGGCTCAGAATTGGCACCCTCCACAAATAGCTAGGGAGGCTTCACTCACTACGGTCAATCAGTCTTGTGGTCTTCCTCTACACACTTTTAAATAGCACTAATACATTTTTGTATCATGCCCTGTGATGGGCCGGCATCCCATACTTCTTGTTCCCTCATTTGTGCCCTATACTTCCTGGACAGACCCCAGGCTCACTATGACTCTGCACTGGATATGTTGTTGGAAAATGCAAAATATATATATATTTGTGATTGGATATTTAAGTACCTTATTTTCAAGACAACTTACAAATTTTTCACCTATTTACATAGTTAACCAGAGAAGATAAAGAGTAAAACCAGCCCCTTTCCAAAGAGAACAAGTGCAAAACACCTCCCAGAGAACCGCCATTACCATATGACCTGTTAACCCTTATTTCATCATCTGGATGAAAGCTGTATCAAAAATTAAGGAAAAGCGGAGAATTGTGAATAGTATCTATTCTGTGCAAAATTACAGTTACTGGGCCATTCATAAAAACAATACCTAATGATAAAATGAACTAACAAGATCCAAAACCAGCGCACTTACTAAATACATAGCTGGTATTGCAGGATATAAATGTACAAGCAAGAAGAAAAAAAAACAGCATCAACAAACTCTTAGCTGAACATAAGGACTGTCAATTTTCAGCATTCGCAGTGAGAAATGCCAAGTTAATTTGAATTTGACATTTTCCTATGGAGAGAATTTAGAAATCTCTCTCCAGGGAGAGAATTCTGCACTGAGGTGCTCAGAATAAAACTTTCATACTTTCCAACCTGTTACTCTACTATTATTTATCTAAAAAGTGAATGCAGATTAAGTGGGTCATTGTGTGGGAAACAGATTATAAAGATGGCCTTTCGGTACTTTTCACAAAGTAGACGAGTACAAATTCAGAAACACGAATGCACAGCTCGGCTTCTCAAGTCCTGTGACAGAATGAGTCACCGGTGTTACTTCCTGTCTGTGCAGATGCAGTGGAATTTCAGATACTGCAAAACAAAGAGCAAAAAAAAGCATCTCACGTCAGACTGAAAACTGGGTGCCCATAATGCCATTTTCACATAAATGTTATGATAATCCTGGCCGGTCTTCCGCAAACAAACCACAGATGATTTCATGCAAAGACCCTCCAGATTGTGCAAGGCCATCTTACGCTGAAGGAGGTCTCATAAGTAAATCAAATCCCCCTTGGTCCAATTAAGCGCCACAAACAAAGAGCAATTAGCGGTTAGCTCTGTTTACACCTGCATCGTTAGGTGGAGGAGATCAGGATTAACGTAGTCCTCTGAATGGGAAAATGAGAGCTCAGGGAGAGCGTTTTGTCCAATTATAGAATGTGGTTCTTTATCGTGGGCCAAAAAAAAACAAAGAAAGATGCTTTTTTTCTAAACACATTTTAATAAGCATTTAAAAGAAGATGCATAATTATGTTAGAGGTCAATATTTCCATACAAGTTTAGCTCTGGCAACCTGAATGTAATTACTCTGAAATACATTTATTATTACTGAATAGACTAGGTAAAGTCCCAAATTACTTTTTGTAACACAACTACTTTAATGCTGTCTGACTGAATTTGTGAATTTTTTTGTGTTTTGGAAACTTGATGACCAGCATTTTTTTTACTAAGTACTTCCTGGTGAAAATTCATTTATGAGGTTAGTTTATATATTAGAGTCTACTGGATGTGGATTTGAAATCCATTCCTGACATGAAGAATTTGCCTCATTTTAACATCCATCTATCACTTATCTGCTTATCCTGGTCAAGGTTGTAGGGAGTAGTAAAAGGGTATATATATACTGGGGCTGTACCCTTGTAATTGCACCTTTTACAGTACAGAAATGGACTCTGAAGGTACAAACTCTCAAAGGTACAAACAGCATTAATGTACCATTGATGATACAGAAATGTTCCGCACAGTCCATTTCTGTACCTTAAAAGGTATAATTATCTTCAGCTAAGGGTATGATTGGCAGACCCTTGAGGGTACAGCCCCAGTGACAAGCAAAGGTACAAATTTTTGCCCTTTTTTCTGAGAGTGTAAAGGTAGGGGTACCCCCTGGATGGGATATCAATCCATAACAAGACAAGCACGCACGCACGTACACACTCTCTCACAAAGTCATAGTATTTGGGCAATTCAGACACTAGTTAGGCCTAACTACATGTTTTTGGAGTGTGGTAAGAAACAGGAATACCCAGAGGAAACCCACAGAAGAAGGAGAAAATAAAACTGGCCACCCAAAGAGTGAAGATGGAACTCAAATCTCTGACACTGGATGTGTGAGATTACAGCACTACCCACTATACCTCACCACATTTTAATAATTGGGGGAAGAAAAAAAAAAGACTGCAGTACTATCTACCAATTAATACTTGCATGTTAAATATTCATGAATGACATTACCATGCCAAGAGCTAGCAACGTATATCCTGTATTGTAGCTCATAAAAGTGAAATTAAAACAAATGGAATGGAGCTTTAAAGACGGCATGTGAATTATTTAAATGTCATTAAACAAATTATGCACAAGTCTTCCAGATATCAGAGATTGCTGTCCATCTCAGAAGTTGCTCACTAGCCACCAATGTACTGTCTATATGCTGGTAGCAGCCTGATGAGATGAGAGCACTCACATCGGGCTCGTAGATGTCTTTCCCCCCATCCCCCCCACCCCACACAAAATTATCCTAGGTTCTGCATATCACAGGGAAGTACACTAGTGCAATGAATAAACCACTAAAAACAGTGTTTCCCCATACAGATCATCGACAAAATAAACATTGCAGTGGTCAAGAATAACAACATTTAAAGAGACCCAACCCTGCAGTTAGAAACCATACATATTTTTCTAAAGGAGCATGCAGCTGATTGAACAAAAAAGTTACAAACACAAGTAAATGTTCTGCATGCATTTTAAGTACTTTTACAGAGATATTTCAGAAATTAATGATAACAGACACGTTGTGAAGCATTCTGGAGGTTCACTTCGACAGACTCAACGCACAACTTTCTGTAAAAGTAGCAGAGTCTGCTCATACAAAGAATATACATAATATACTACTCCCAACCTTTAAATTACACTACAGACCCTTAAAAGGCAACAAATAGCACTCTTTTATAGCTTAATGCATCTCATCCAGGTGGATGAAACTTCCAGACAGCAAGGTCCATCTTAAGGTACAACCCCCTTTTTCTGAATACGTACGAATTCTATAATATACCCAAGACAGATGATATGTGTATGCCTGAAGGCTTGATCTGTGAGCAAGTTGGTGCCATGCACCAAGCCTTTTACTTATCCAATTTTTCCACTTATTTCAGGCTTCAGGTGTCATTTAGCAGTAAACATATGCTAGCACTTACATAAATCATATATTAACTTGGCAGCTGAGTCAACCATGAAGGAACCGACATGCATTTGCCAAAATGAAAATTGTCTTCCTCAAAGATGTCAAATTCATGAGTGGGGTGCCATCCTTTTACTATACATGAACTTATTACATCGGCCTTCCTGCCAGTTTTTCCATTTCTCTCATGCAACACAATTCCTACAGACCAAACACTACTTAATCAAGATATATTTAGACAGCAGACACACTTGTACACAAGGTACATCACCTTGGCAATGGCAACGTTTCAACACGTCCCGTTAGACTGCAGTCTAAAGCACCCAAAAGGCAGAGAGCACTGTGCTGTCAACGTGCCACCGTGGTCCCACCAGCACTGCGTCATCGTCCGTGTCACACGCCATCTCGTCCCCCCTTGTCGTGTGTGTCCCTGAATGACACATACGTGTCCTTGAATATGCTGGATGACTTGTTCAAACATGTTGCCATTTGTTAGAACTAGTTAGAAAAACAAGAAAAACTGCAACTAAGGAACTGCAACACTCTTCTCAAACACGCTGTATTTTTAGCTCTAATCGGAACTGTCGCGATAACAGATAGCGTGTATAGGTTTTTCAATTGATTAATCGACAAGATAAATAAAATATATTTTAAAATTGACAGATGTAATACGGCTATATAATTACACGTAGAAAAAACCGCCAGAGATGGCAAAAAAAACCTTGGACTAGCATTCAATTACCTCAGCATCCGAAAAAGCAAGACACCCCCCCAGTATCGCGACATGACGTCGTACATTCAATTCACCGAGTACGCGCGTAATGTCAGCTAACAGGCAGTGTCCTTTCCTTCAAAGCGTCGACTGGATTCGGGTTTGACTGCACCACGGGGCCGGCGTCCGACGCCCCTGGCCGGCTCCACATAACCCCCCCCCCCGGAGCCGCTTTACTTACCGAGTGGTTGACTCCCCACATAAGGACACTGAGCAGCGGGTCGCTGGCGCGAAACAGCTTCACTTTCTGGGCCACGAAGTGTTTCTTCTTCGTCTTGGTTTTGCTGGCGATAGATGCGGCGATGCTGCTGGCCGAGGCCATGTTTAGTAAAGCTGACTAGCTGGGTTAACTAGCTAGCTAAGTCGGTTTGGTCGAATTGTGGGCGGCGGGGAGTGAAGGGAGGGGGGACAGCTCGCGCTGCTGTTGCTAAATCGCCGCGCGCTTCTCCAGCTCAGAAGCCTCCCCCCAAAAAAGAGATAAAGCGAAATAAACTGGTTATCTGTGCTTGTCCTTCCGTCGCCACCTAAGCCCCCGTCCCCCTCGGCATGCCGTGCAGATATCGGGTTAGCCGTGCATGAAGCGCCGGGTCGATATGCCCGCTTCTTCTCTTTTCGGCAGTCCCCTGCTAGCTGGCTAACGAGCAGCCGCCAGCGCTAGCACGCCCGGCTCCACAGACAGCAGTCACCCCTCTCCCTTCAACGCCAGGAGCTGAGCTGCAATTAAGCTAGCGATCCATCGGCTCTGCCGGGCCCATCTTTGAGACGAAAAGCACGCCCAAATGATAAAATCTGGCCACGCTTAGATACAAAAGCGCTAAAACTGACGGATCTAGCTCATCAGTAGGGCTTCCAAACCAGCCCGATTCCGAACGGAACAGCCCACTGCGCAGAAACAGCACTGGTACGTGCAACGCGACGCCTCTCCTTCTTTTTGCAGGTCCCCAGTGATGACAACGGAGAAAAGGGGCTTGATTACTCCATGCGACAGAAATATCAGGCTGCAACCGCCCAAAAGTGTATTCTAAACGAGTGAAAATCTGCAGCTATCCTCCACTGCTTCCGACCGGGTGCTATTCTGCTGACTGACAGCTGAAGGAAGGAGGAGACCAGAGCTCCAACATGCTGACAGATTATGTCTATGTTTCTCATTACACGTCGTCACAGCGATGCCTCTGCTCGGGAGGGCGCAATGCCGTACGTGTTATTTGCCGTCATGTGCTAGTTTTCTTCAAGACATGTACATAAATTGACACGTTATACAATCTTTAGGTATATTACATTTTAAACCACGAACCAGACCAGCATAAGCGGCCAGAAAGTGAATGGATTCAATATTATAATATTTCAAATTACTTTGAACTGACGGAGCACACTTGCATGTATATTATTCCTGAAATTGCAATATATCCATAAACACATTCCACCATCAGTAGTGACTTAGTTCCCATAATTTTACAGTCGTTTAAACGCAGCACGAGCATGTTTATAGATGAATGCAATCGTTTTCCGTGCAAACTCAACAAAATAATAAGCTGGGTAACAAAACAGCGTTAAGTGATGAAATTTCTAAACTATACCAGATTTGGCTGCAGTATGTCACTCCAGTTCGTTATATTTTACATATTCCATGCGTTTAATTGTAAAATGAAAGTGTGTTCTGTAGTTCCTGTGTCCAACAAGAGAAAACATTCATGCCAAAAATATCTTAATTTTTTTTTCATCTCCTCCTCTTTATATAATATTGTACTTTTTTGGTGTGTGGGTGTACCTGTGTTTGGTTTGACTGCAGTAATTATACATATGTAATGTATAGCTTTCACCGTGGAATAGTCAAAATCTAGTTAACCACTGCCACTAAGGTCAAGAGGCTGAGGAAGCGGACGATCACTGTATAACTATAACTGCTGACTAATCTGATCAACCATGTTTTTAGGCACTTAAAAAGAAAATCTACATAAGTTTTGTTGGAATAATGTTTTGAACTCTGAGTTTGTCTTAATCACATCCTCTTGGTTGGGAAAACTACTATCTACAGCTGCAGATCACATTGTATGACTCACTCGCCTGACATGACGGGATCCTCCAAGCCAAATTAAGGTCCTCTTAAAGTTACAGTATGGAGAGGAAATTCAACACGTTGCATGCAGGATCTGGAAGGAATACGGAGAGGAGGAAGTCCAGGCATGCTTATGTAATATGCTATCATTTAAATCTTTACTTGTTTCAGCACACATGCCAGTAGGGCTACAAAGCTGCAATCTAGCCTGGAAACCAAATACTGTGGCAGTTGTAATCGGTCTTTGATAGAACATGTGAGGTGTTTTAGGAGTTTTGCTGAACAAAAGATCTCGTATTGGAACAAGACACACTCAGAGCTGGTCTGTCAGTATCTACAAGGCCTGCGAGGCCTGTAGGTTCGTTGTGCCCCAGCAGTTAAATGGCCACCTATTAGTGACCTGCAAAAGTTTACCCACAAAGCCAAACAGTAACTTTATTAGGCCTAATGAATTAGAATGTAATGGACCTCCTAGGTCATCCCTACTTTACGTGAAACTTTGAAAAGACACATGAAACCACAGCTGTGCCTGGCTTAGAATTTCTTGTGCTGCGTTTCTGATATGATCGAGAGCCACTGGAGCTGTGAGACAAGTTTGCCTGCCAACCAGTTGGTTTCTCCTTACATATTGCTTGACTCTGTGTATGCTAGACCACTAGTGATTAGTGGGGGGATATCTACACTATTCAGTATTATTGCAAACTGCCAGCCAATTACAATCCATATCAGACTGCATTTAATAATCACTGTCATTATTGTTTTTTTTTTTAGCATATCTCTATTCTTTATTTTCAAAATATTCCATCCCCGATGCCTTTCCCTAACGCAAAAGGTTCAAAACCTTGTTCTCTCGCCAGACGGATTGTTGCTTCATTCTTAAGCATTGCCCTGCTTATGATCTTGTGGGCTCCACTATTTCAGGGAAATCGTTGAAGCTGAACTAATTGCTGATGCTTTGGCTGACCTGGGCGTAAACCTCATAAGTGAAAGCTGTTTGCTTTTAAACATCATTGACCAGATGGAAAAGCTTTTCATGAAAGGATTCATGCTCTGACCCCATGTCCCAACCCATACATGCCTTGTGGAAACTAAAGCCATTCTCCAAAAAAAATGGGAAGTTAAACTTCTGCAATGGAGAGGCCGAGCTGTGCTGCATGATGTTTCCAGCTTCACCCTTGTTCCTGGCCTTTTTGACCTTTTCAAGCAGAATGTCTTGTGCCAGCAAAACTGAGTCACCGCTAGAAAACAGAACCTGATCCGAACCTTGTAATTTAACACAGTTGGGTCCTTCAATCAGGAACTTTGTTAGCATGCAAGTGATATGGATGGATATAAATCTGGCTAAGAAACTAAATAATCACACAAATGATAAAGTTAGTATTAAACATCCTAAGACCCACCTTGTATAGGCTGCTGTCAAAACTGTCCAAGCTGTCCAATATAAATCACCAATAGCCTGTTGTAATTTTTCCTGGTGGATGCATTTTTAATTTACTTAACCAACAATAGACGTCAGACTAGTTCAGTTATATTTGCTCTCAAGTACATTTTCTACATTTTCATGATATAACAGAATGACATTTACTGTATACTCGTTCAGAAAGCAGCAGATTTACACAAGATAGTATGTTTATCTTATGATTATCTTTCAGTCACTTAAAATAATATTCTTCCCTGTCCTTGTCCTTATGACTGCAATTCTTTGTGGAAAAATGAATGTTACATGATTATTATTTTAAATTGAACCCCACTGTGACATGTTGTCACCTATAGTATGGATAAACAGTGGTTTATGGGATACATTTCCATCACTTCACTGTTATTTTTTCCTGACTAGACCGGTATGTTCCTGATTATAAGCAAAGCTGAGCTATGCTAAACATATCCTAGTGTTGTCAGTTTGCAAATACCACGTGCCATTGTTGCACCCACAAGCAGATGCAAAACAGTTATGCAAATACAATTCAAAACTCTGTTCCATGTGTTGTAACTGATGACCCCGATGTAAGTGCCTGCATAGAGCTTTCATCTGAACGTGGCCAACACTGTAGTTATGAAGAGGAGAAACGAAGAATATATATGCAAAACATCATTCATAAATCTGTATATACTTTTAAAAGCACATCTTATGTCACGTGTATGTATTAGGTCTATTTATCACGTGTAGGCCTATGTAGGCATCAGCTGTATCATTAGCATTAGAGGATTAACTATATCCTGTCATCATGTCATCATGACTGATTGGGTCTTTTCCTTTGCCTTTGAGAGATCCTTAAAACAAAGTCTGTGGCCTTCCTTTTTCCGACACATTAAGCCTTAACCTTGCAGTGAAGACAACGGCCATTGCAAACTCATTGAATGCCACGGGCTCACAGTCTAGGAATAGCCCACTGAATATGCGATAACAGCCACGTGGCAAGTTGTAAATATGACATGGGGAAGAGAATACATAACGGAAGAAAGGCTCATATGGGAAACCCGCAGAAGCAAAAGGGACCATAATAATAATAAATATGTATACAGCATCCCTGTAGAAAATAAAATCCAGGGCAAGGGCAAACACGGAAACGTGGTTAAAATGCATTTGTGTTTAAGAGTCAAGAGTTGACTTGTACAGAGTTCTATTTGCATAGGCAAATCTTCAGGAGATATGCATGACCTTGGCATGGAAGCCCTAACCAGTGCCTTGTTACTTCCTGGAGAGGCCGGATATAGTGCTCCCTAGTTGGTCATGATTGACATCTTCTAAAACTGCTGCCATGCAGCCAAGGTGTCTGTGCTTAAATTCCTGCTGAACTTCACACTTCTCATCACTGCGAGAGTACTCGCCTTACGGGAATATATAATTATTTTGCGTGTTTTCCATTTCAGTGGCTATCTGTGTCTTACCTACATAAATTGCTTGGCGTGTGCAGTCGAGTTATGCCTGATCGAGTCATGTCTGATCGCATTTACGTCGGAGGTCCATAGTAGATAACATGCATTTATTGAGAGATGCCTGAAAGCGGACATAGTAAGACATTAACGGGTGTATCGCTTAGTGCAACAGGAAACTGGGACGCACTGCCAATCCTTTAATGACCTGCTGTCCATATCTAACCTATAATGCAGTATGCATGCAGTAATGTACATGTGACGGACAGCTATAATACTGAGATACGCCCAAATTGACTTGCTTCCGGTGGTGCTGGTTTCAAATGCGAATCCACTTAACGCTGCATCAATATCTGTATGAGATAATATACCCACATTTTTACCTGTAGAGCGCCCTGTATATTAAGGTATGGTCTCTTCCCTGTTTTATTTCTAGAGAGCCCTATGTCTCCAAGTCTTTGAACTAAATGTACAGCATTATGCATTCCAGATAATATGTTGGCTAACATGTTAATGTATCAAGATTGGGTTAACGTGTTATGGTTTTATTGTGGGTCTTTGCTATGATTATTTGTGACCAAAAATATGTGGTGAAGTGTCTGCTAAGCATAGAGGACTGGTATGTGAGAATGTATCTTGTTAGTGGTGCAGTCGGTTGTACGTGAGCAGGCTTGTACACGTCTCACTTTAGGATTGGTCTCTGGAAACCCTTTTCCCTACTCCTTCTGCCTCTGGTTGCATATTTTTTCCATGTTGTATGGTTTTTCTCTGGCCAATTAGGTGTCCTCCTGCAGTCCAAAGACATGCACTTTGGTGAATTTATGTCTCAGAATTCCACATAGCACAACTGTGTACAGTATGTGAACTAGCATCTAGAATATTCCCTTGCCTCCAGTCCCACCCCCACTCAACTCTGTACTGGGTATGTGGTTGTAAGGGTTGTAAATGGATGGATATTACTCAGCTTAGAGGTGTGATGACCAATCCTGGATTTCATACAATCCTAGAGGTCTTAATACAGAGCCCTTCTCACTAGGGTGACCCCCTACTCCATGTCAGGGGAGACACTATGGGCCAGGACAGGGTTTGTAAACTACCATTTCAATTAAAGAGACCCGGATTTCACTTAAACACAGTGTTCTTGCTGTCTGCTGATTGGTCAGCCTCCTATGATCATGCATGTGTCATTATTGTTAATGTGACACTACTAGAGTCTTTCAGTCAAGGAAACAAACCAGTCACAGCATAAGAAGAATTGAAATAATTAGCCAAGCACAAGAGCCTTTCAGTTTAAAAGTAGTTTGTAAAACTAAGAGTAGCTCATAGTGTCCCCCGATATGGATTAGGTGGGCACCCTACTTCTCACTGGTCTCCTCCACTGTCAGCATAACTACCTTTCATGGTTAGTAGTGTTCATTGCCACCAGTGGTGGAATGTAACGAAGTATTTGTACTTCGTTACTGTACTTAAGTAAATTTTTACGTATCTATACTTTACT
>JABFEB020000079.1:13739760-13757784 GCA_019775895.2 Stomatorhinus ivindoensis
TTACTTAAGTATATATTTTGCAGGGTAGTTGTACTTTTACTTAAGTACTAAACTTAAGTACTTCCTCCACCACTGATTGCCACACATTTCTCATTGCACTGGCAATCCTCAGATACACCACTAGATGACAGTAGTAACCCAAATCGGAAATAGGGTCCCACAATATGATGCTCTGTTGACCCAGCTGTAGGTTTCATACTTTCACGCTTCATTTGACATTGGTTTATTTAACAAACAGCAGTGCTGAACAGTCTCCAGGACTCCTTCCTCCTTTTCATATTCTGCCTAGTAACAGGCGCTGTTTCTCTACCAGGTTCAACACAACCTTAATGACCCGGGGCAGGTGGTTAATGTGTAACGCTGTTCTTTACAATACAGCATGCGATAAGAAGAATCTCAGCCTTCTTTGACTCTGACCTTTACCCAGCGTTCGTATTCGACTCATGTCCAGTGGTTACTGGGTTCTTGTGCTAGATGGTCTCTTTTAGTGGTCAATGCACAGCAGAGCATACAGTCTCTTAGGTACAGGATAACCTCATATGCTACAAACATATGGACTGTTGATCGTGGTTATTAGATGTTTGGCTTTATTTCACACCTCTTACACAAACCAACACACAATGAACCACATGCATTTTTCACATTTGTTTAACAAATTTTTATTTCCATTGGCTCTGCCTCACATGCACCTGCCTCTGTACCTCGGTCATAGTAAATAACTGTAAGGCTTGCTTCTCTATAAAAAGTGGCACATAGGTCAAAGCAATCCTAGCATGGAGAACAGCATTCAGGGAACACAAATTACCTGTGTTCTGATGGGTAGGTTTGACAGCCAGGTCCCTTTCCCTGTCTTTGGTGTGCTGGGGCACTTAGCTGAGCACCTCCAGAACTGTGGGTGGAATTAAGGCAATCGCGATCACCTCCATGGGACTTATGTCAGTTGATGATCAGCAGAATGAAAAGAACCGTAAAAAATAAAATCAAATGAATGAAATCAACATCAAAATGATACTTAACATTATTACTTTAATCATATGGGATATTTCATTAATAAAATTCTGGGTTAGCTTATACTACAAAGTAGGAGTGTCAGGTTAATGCACTGTGACCTATGTCCTGTGGTCTTTACCTGTAACTCGCAGTTGGTTTGGCAACGCTGAGCTCCCAACCCTATACTTCATGGGAGGGGAGTAAAGATCGGTCTCTTCCAGTCCACTAACCTGCATTGCTAGTGGAAAAATGGCACATTCTTTCATTCGCTGTCTCAGACTGATATTTTATAAAGTGCCATTTGGGGTAACTCTATCCAGGAACTGTGTGCAAATAGTTCGTCCAGTTTGCATGACTTCAGGTATGCATCTTTCTTCTGCCTCAGAGAAGAAAATTTGCTTAAATGGAAAACTAAAGTAGTTTCATCCATGTTAATAACATTAAAAAAAAAAATTGCTTATGTTTTCGCTGTTGTTGTTTTGCTATTGCTGTGTGTGCAGTCTTTATTGTATTGTATAGAATTTGTCTGTATTGTAAAGTATCCTTGAGTGTGAGAAAGGCACTATATAAGTATATTATTCCATGACAAACCTAAAATTAGCTACATCAAAAGCATTGCAAGGTAATAAAACTGCTACATATATGTAAGTGCATGTGTGTGCAGTCTTGTTTTCACTGTCTAGTCTGAGATCAAATACATATGTGATAGAATGCCTTTTTGGCAGGCAAAACATTTTTTTCCACAATCAGGATGAAATATAACATGAAATCTACAGAAACACTTTGCACAAAGTTGCAATTTTTGCGGACATTTTTCTACCTGTGCAGCTAGAAGCGTCATCTGACTATTTTTGTTTTATGTATTCAAATGTGTGTGGGGGGGTACAAGCAGCCAATCGTGTGACAGCAGAGTAGTGCATATGCATATACCGGTTAGGACTTATAGTTGATGTTCACATCAAAAACTAAAATTGGGAACAAATGTGATCTCAGTAATTTTGATCACGGCATGATGGTTGTTTGTAGGCAGGCTGACGCACACCAGTTCTTAGAGATTACTCAGAAAAGTGTGAAAAAATACATCCGGGCAGCAGCAGGTTTGTGGAAGGAAGTGCCTTGATGATGTGACAGATAAGACAAAAATGACCAGTGGTGACAGCAAAATGGTTCGAGGTCACAGACTCAGATAACTTCTCTGTATAACTGTGGAGAGCAGGAAAGCATCTCAGAAGGAACAAGATGTTAAAGCTTGAGGCAAATAGGCTGCTACAGCAGAAAGCCATGTCGGGTTTGACTCTTTCAGTCATAAACAGAAAGTCGAGGCTGCAGTCTCCAAACTAGATACTTGACTTGAAAAATATAGCCTGGTCTGATGACTCTCAATTTCTGCTGAAGCACATGAATCCACGGACCCAACTTATCTTGTCTCAGTAGTCCAGGCTAGTGGTGGTGGTGTAAAATGGTATAGGGAATGTTTTCTTGTCATACTTTGGGCCTGTTAATATCAATTGATCGTCACTTGAATGCCGTAGCCTATTTGATTATCATTGCTGATCACGTGCACCCCTTCATACCCACAATTTATTCATCTTATAATGGGTACTTCCAGTAAAATAATGCACCTTGTCACAAAGCAAAAGTTGTCTCAAACTGGTTTCATGAACATGACTGATTTCAGTGTTCTTCAGTGGCCTTTCGCCCTGCCGGCCCCTGGAGGATGGACTCCCCCTTTGAGTCTGGTCCCTCCCAAGGTTTCTTCCTTCTCGGGAGTTTTTCCTTGCCACCGTCGCCTTTGGTTTATTCACTGGGGGCTTTGGGTGGGGATGCTGTGAAGCGCTTTGAGATAATGTTGTGATAATGCGCTATACAAAAATACATTTGTTTGTTGTTGTTCTCATTAACCCAATCTAAATTCAGTAGAAGACCTTTAGAGTGTGGTGGAACGGTAGATATGCAGCTGAAAAATCTGCAGAAATGATGGTGCAGTCATATTGTTACGTGCTGTCTGGGTCTGGAGCAGAGTCAGAGGAGCGGGAGTCCAGGAAGTTGGGGAAGTGAAGGATTTATTGGGGAAACAAGGGTTTTACGGGGGAGACAGTCGGGCACACGAGACAAACAGGCAGTTGCGTCAATGAAAGGACTGGGGGAAGACGAACAGGGAGGTACTTAAATACACCAGACTACATTAAACAAAACTAGACAAAGCCGGTGACATGGAGATTCCACACAGAACAGTGAAGGAGGGGGCATGGCACACGGGGATCAGACGAGAGGGGCATGACACATATCAGAATGGAACAGAATATGAAATGGATGTTTGCATCATCTAGTGGAATCCATCCCTTGAAAAAGTGAAGCTGTTTTCAGAGCAAATAGAGGTTCGACCCAGTATTAGTATAATGTTTCTATCATATAGTGCTCAAGGAATGTATATTAGGTATAGTTTATATAACAATGTTTTTTCTCTTGTCCTTGGTAACAGAAAATCAGTGCTAACATTGTCTACCAGTACTAAATGGTCGATCTAATGAGTTGATGATCTGAAGATATGATATTTATGTAATGTATAGAATAATACAGTCCTTATTAAATTACTATGTATTTAAACCACTTTTGACCCTATAGGATTGCAGTCTCTGACACGATACGATGATACACAAGTAACTGTAGACTGGAAGAAGAAGCTGACCCCAGAACAGTATGTGGTAACAAGGGAGAAGGGCACAGAGATGGTAAGTCCAAGTCTTTCACTGAACCAATGTGTCATGATCTGTCTCTGTCTGTTCTGTCCTGTTCCCTGTTCTGCCAAATGGTTTCCAGATGCCTGTGTTGACCATCCTCTGTCCTCCTCTTGTTTTCAGTTCCCCATTACATGTGTTACCTAATGGTTAGACGCTTGTTATGACCCACACTTAGCCATTGTTATTAGCGAATATGTGTTCCTGCCTGTGCTTTACCTCTTAGCCCAGCCATTGTAGATGTAAATATTAGCCATTGTAGTGGTGATGTTCTGTTTCCCCTTGTACAATAGTGGCCAAAATTGTGGAAACACCTAGCATTTTAGCATTCAAAGTATGTTACAAATATCATACATTGGAAGAATAAATAAGTATCTGGAGCAACAGTTGAATCAAGTTCTGCAATCTCTAAAAACTGGAAGTGTTTCTACAGTTTTCGACACTGGTGTAGTTAGTGTGTCATTTGTTTAGTTTCCCTGAACCTTGCCCTGGTCTTAGAGTAGCCCTTGATTCCTCTTGTTATACCTGCTTCCTGTTTTGACTCTTTGCAGTCCTTTTGTTTCTGTTTAGTTTTCTGCTTCCTAACCCTAATAAACCGCTTCAGTTCTCCCTGAAGGCTGTGTCTTGGGTTTCCCTCCTTTTGTGATGGTACAGTGCAGGACACTAACTTAGTCCAGGTCCTCAGAGGGTTATGGCTAAAGTTCAAGGTAGGACTAGAATTTTGTTTTATGAGACAGAAAAGTATGAAACTATGACACAGAACCATAACACACAAGTGAATACTCATCTCTGCCTCGGAGTATGCCCTAAGCTAGTGTTTCTCAAACTGGTCCTCTGGGACCCCAGACAGTCCATAGTTTTGCAAAAAACTGGACTGTCTGTTGGTTCCCAAGAACTGGGGTGAGAAACATTGCCATAAGCTTACCAGGGTCCTCTTGAATCTGCCCAGCTGGCCTTAATGGGATTGATTGCCCTGGTTTGGACAAGAAAGAGCTTTTGAAACACATCTAAATCTCTCACTACCCGCTTCTCTGCCCAGCCATTCAGTGGGATCTATTTGAACCACACTGAGGAGGGCATGTACCACTGTATCTGCTGTGACATTCCTCTCTTCAGGTAAAGACCTCTGTGAAACTCTGCCTCTACTCTTGTGTTCAGAAATGCAGCGCTTTACCATTACCGCAAATAAAAACAATAATCATTTTAATTAACTATGTATTTCTCATACAATAAGCAATATCCTTGATGAGCACAGACGTCTCATGCAAAATAATTGATTATGAAAAGCGTGTCAGTAAATCCTTATCATTTTTATAGCAGCCTGAGTTTATGGTTACAATGGACAAAATCTTCATATTCATTATATTGTCAAAAGGTACTTCTGCATTTGCTGGGACTTTCATTGTATTAGTATTTGCTAATCTCGACATTGTTTTGCAGATTAAAGCAGCTGCAGAACTACGCCATTTGTGTCTGTTAACCGTAGATTAGCCTTCAAATAGATTAGCCATTTGCCACCTGGTGGCAGTATTGATATCTCGTATGGGGTCTTTAACCTGACCTCATGCCCCATTTCAGCTCCAAGTCCAAGTATGACTCTGGGACAGGCTGGCCATCATTCATCCAGGCCCATGGGACATGGGAACATGACGAGAGTCATGCCAACATTTTGAGAAGACCTGACAACTCGCTAGGTAGTGAGGCGATGGAGGTGATATGCAAACAGGTATGCTATATGGCAAATCACTGTCGTATCATGCTGAAGGAGAAGTTTTAGTTTGACCTTGGTTTGATTTTGATGCTAGGCTAAATGAGTAGTTATGAAAAATGGATGGATGGATCTATGCATGTTTCAGTCTGATTATGACTGCAATGCGTTTATCATAGTGAATGGAGACATTTTCACAAAGTCTTATGTGCTACTTCATATCAAAATCATGATATATTTACCAGCATCTTTTTTGCACAATTATCACATTTGCTGGTTCCATCATTAGCTTTTTCCTGTTCTGTACAGGTTCAACATTTGTGGCACTTTTCCACTGCCACCAAGAACTGAGCCGCACCCAAGCTGAACCAGAAAGAGACAATTTTCCATTGTAAACCATGTGAAATGCAGGGAGGCATAAAAAAACTGGTCATCTGCAACAGTATGCATGGATTAGTAGTATCGTGCGCATTAATAAATTCCTGATAATTCGGAACTTGAAAATTTCCAGTCTCAGATTGGAAGTAATATACTGTAGAATCGCTAAATGGAATGGATTTGAAATGTAAATTTACAAAAGAAAATTCTAATTCTGCTGACGATTGATGCTAACAACATGCCGATTCTCACAGACGTGTTAATGGAAATTAGCACATGATAAAACATGATGTACAGTAGAGCTACCACGATTTATTGACGTGGACGATGACATCAATGCTGAAAATGCATTGATAGCAATATTTTAAATGGTCTTTTTTTCTCATCATGGTAACTCTTTACTTGATAGCCAAAAAGACTTAGTAATGACTCAGTTATTATTGAAGTACAAATCTTGAACAAATCATGAACAAATACAGTTGCTACTATACCCATTAATTATGAACAAACATCCATATTTTGCTTGTGTTATTCATTCTTTTTCCTTCAGTAGTTCACAAAGGTTTACAGAATTAACAGATATAGTAACAAATATAGTAACTGCTTGAGATAAAAGTTGCATCATGATTCATTAATGATGAACCAACACGAGATCAGTATGTAACTAAGACTTAGTTTGTGGTTAATTAATATATAAGTAATAGCATAATACTATATTATATTATTTACTATATTATAGTAAAATGCTACCTAAATGATTTTAATGAAATTACTTTTTTAATTTCTAAAATGCTTCAATACATTATAACAACTGTTTTCCCTTGATATCTCTACATAATTATGTCAGTGGTTTAAATTATTGCAAAAGAAAAAAGGTGGTTTGTACACTGTATGAAGTTTCGGTGGCAAATCACAGCAGCACTATCAGTATGCTGGACCGCCAGAAGAGGCAAAAGCCTAAGTGTTATCAATTCATGTATATTTAATTACCATTAGTATAGAAGCCTTTTGCATATTGCAGCACCGATGAGATCTGGTTGCTCTTGTGTTGCTGTTGCTGTTGTAGTAATTATGATTATAGTTGTGTTTCCCTATTGTCGTGCCCGTGTCTCGTGTGTGCCCTGTCCGATCCTTGCATGCTCTTAGCTTGTATAAGTCTCCCACCATGTATGCACCTTACAGTTCGTCGTCTGACCACCTTGAGCTTTTTTATATTTCGGTTAGGTGCTTGTTAGGTGCTGGTTACAGTCCTATTAAGGACTATAATAAAGATTGTGTTCTGTCCCGGCAAGCAAGTCTCCTTGTCCTTTGCTGCTATTGCAATGCCTTGGTCTGCCTGGCACTACAATATCCTCCTGAGACCCAAGGAAAAAAAGTGTCCTTCAATTATAGGTTATTTGTCTTTGGAGGAAATAAGACATCTTACAATTTAGATTTTTTCAAATGTATTTTTATTTTTAATTTCAGCATGCCCTCTTTAGTGTACAACAGGAATAAATATGTTTCCTTACATCAGTGAAAAGATAAATGCAAAAACAACATGATGACGTGATGTGGTATCTAACTGAGCTAGACCTATGGTTAAAAACAGTAGAATATAATAGCCACAGTGATGGCTCATGGCGCAATACAATCAACAATCATCGCAAGAACAGACAAAAGGTCAAAGTCTGGCAAATTGTGATAGAAATACTGCAACTTTAGGCCTATTCATGTTAACATTAATTGATCTGTATTGTACTGTAATGTCTAAAGATATGACCGGATACAGAATTAGCATTTCTATGCCTTTGTTTTCAAGTTAACAGCATTAAGCATAGTTTATGCTTCATGAAAAAAAGGGATATGACTCCATCATTTCAGAAACTTAACAAAAATGAACGTATTACGGCAAATCGTAACCTATAATAAATAAAAGTCTTTTAAATCACAGCTAGACAATGACTATTAGTTATAAGAGGCTACCCAGTGACATTTTAAAAAACAAAATTAGAAATAACAAAATCAAAGTGATTTTAATGATATTGAAGTCCTCGAAGGAAATACAGCTCAATCACTTTAGTCTGACTTCCGACCAGAAAAAAAGCTCAGCTATACAGGACAAAAATGTTAACAGACTTGTTACTACCAAATATACAAATAGAGGCAGCATACGGTCAAACAAGGCTGGTAAAATTGTCTTATATAGTGTGTGTGTGTGTTTAAGGATGGTGGGCAGCTAAACTATTTCACCAACTACTTGACTGAAATGTCTGTTAAAGCGCATCAGAAGTAGGCGCTGAAAGCGCCCATCACTACGACTGTTGCGTATTGGGGTGAGCACAAGACTGCCAAGACTCTTTCTACTGGTGCGCTAGATGGTGGTGGTGCGATATTTTTAATTCTTGGAAACAGATGAAGACTTTCCATCACAGGGGCAGAATTCAAGTAAAATTTTACCTCTGTTTCCACTGACATGGGTGCATCAGCTGAGACATTCACCTGTTCAGCAAAGGAGAAACGGTCCTCCTCACTTGGGGAGACAGCAGCAGGTTGAGGGGGATCTGGCATCAGGGATGCAGGTTCCTCTGTTGTTAGGGCGTGGCACTCCATCGTAAGGAGGTGAGCGATGTGGTCCCTTCTGGTTTCCTCTTTTACCCAGCGAAGCCTAAACTTGGGCAGTGAGACAGAACTCAGTAGTGCAGCCTTGGAATCAATTATTGCAGCAAATTGAGTTTTGATTGCTCCCACAATAACCCCAGGCAGCCCAGTGGTCATTGGTTGTAGACTATTTTTCATCACTAAGGTTTTGGCCATAAGAACATCTAGTGTTTTGAAGCGTGTCATGAAAACAAGTCTCCTCTCCCTGTAGGACGCCCAGTGCAACTATGAAAGGCTTCATAATGGCAGAGTATTCCTTAAGAAACTGGTATTCCCTGTTGTTCATGCAGTTAATCTGAATCCTGTCAGTGTCTGTTATTTTTGCATAGGCATCATAAAATGAGTTCCATCGTGTCACTGTGGGGACAATCAACTTTTTATCACAAACTTCTTCTACGCGTTCAGCTGCAACTGTGGAGTTGCTGGACTTTGTCCACAGCGCAGAACATTTGGCTGTAGCACTATGGTAGACTGCTCTTGATTCTGGATTGGTTGCAAGCCATTTATCAACCTCATTGTTTGCAAATGGATTCAGTGTATGGGCTGGTGGGGAAGCAGTACACATAGCCCAGCCTGGGCATCTTCATCATCAATGCTAAGCACACTGTGAAGGTCTGTAAAGTGCACTTCCCCTTTACCACTCTCCTTCTCCTCCTCCTCTTCGGACTCAACATGCTGATACTCCTGAAATGCCTTCACAAAGTTGCTACTGTCATCGGTCACACATGCCATGATTTTGTCATAAGTAAGGCCATATTCTGAGAAAAAGTCCTCAATTCGTAGCAAGTATGGTGACCCCTGAATCATCTACAAGCTATTGCCACCTTCCTCCGTTTCAAACTTTTATTATCGATCCAGTGCACTGTGACCCCATGGTAGCTTCTGTTATTTACACTCCAAAGATCAGCGGTGATGGACACGTGCTTCTGTACTTCAATGGTCTTTTTGAGTTCCCTTGTCATGACTGTGTATGCCTTATCCAAGTCCTTTGAAAAGGTTTTCCTGCTTGGAAGTATAGAAAATATAAGAAAATAGTCAGATATCAAATTCAAGGGCCTAATATATAAACACTACACATTAGCTAAAGGGCCTTACAATGTACACCCAAAATGAAACCAGCTATTTTTGTAAGGGCTGGCCGTGCTGAACATTTACATTGAAAACCAATGTGTGTCAAAAACTTTCAATACACATGTAGAGACCTTGGTCTATTTTAAGGGAAAGCTAATGAACTTATACAATATAGGTTACTTACATGCATGTTTAAGTGTAGTAGGAGGATAGTAGGCACCTAGAAAGAAGCCTATATTGTATAAGCTCATTAGCTTTCCCTTAAAAGAGACCAAGGTCTCTACATACATATGGAATTTTTTTGACACACGTTGGTTTTCAATGTTGTCATGGGACAGGTAGCCTTGTGCACCCAAATGTTTCAGTGTTAATTGTTCATGTTCAGCACGGCCAGCCCTTACAAAAATGCTCCACATTATATTTAAAATTTATGAAACACGTATAGATTTTAAAGAAAAGAAAAATCCATATAGGGCAGAAACAGGCACTGCATCCCACATTTTTGATATTAACCTTCAAATTCAAGTTCAGCAGCGCTACGCATCATAGACCTATGGTTTTATTGTGTTTAACATTTGTTTTTTGTACACTACGTTTCATATTAATACATATTGATGCGATTCACAATGACGTTATGTATCTGTTCTGATGGCTAGAACTATATAAACTAGTATTAATAGCAGTAGTCCAGTAAAAATGGACCTGCTGAGGCAATGGTAGCCTTGCTCACCTTGTCATCATTGATGCTAGTCGCGACGGGGATCTTGCTGACAAGTTTTCGAAAAGCTGGTGATTCCACTGTTGAAAGCGGCAGCATATCTTCAACAATGTACTCCGCCACAAGTCTCCTAACCTCTTGAAGCTGGAGTAGCATCTCAGAGCGGGAGAACGTTAATTTTGGATGCTGTGGTTTTATCGGCACTCTCATCCTCCACTTACTTCCTTTTTGCTAACTTCATGTTACTATGGCACCCCTGTAAATGTTTAGTTAAATTACTTGTGCTTTTCACACAAAGTGCATTCGACTACAATGTTCTTCATATCCTTATTTTTCACAAACTTAAAGTAATGGGCATACTGTATGCCCATCTGGAGAATGTACTATCCGACGTAAGATCAGTTGCTGGTTCACTCATCTCTCTGTTCTGTCTGACTACAAGAAGTAAAACATTTTCCGCGCACATTTCTCCTCTGCTGATCTCGCGGTGATTTTGGCGAATTTGTATGAAGAAAAAAACCCATCACTTCCTTCCAGGTTAAAAATGCATTGTACAGAGTAAAATATTACCAATTTTTTTTCTGTAATGCCTTACATTAACGCGTTACAGCAAAAAGCAATGCATTACAGTAATTTGTTACTTTTGTAACGCGTTGCTCCCAACACTGTCTACTACAGTGGACATAAATCAATGGGTGGGGTCTCAGGAGGATATCTTTTGTCCTTGTAATTGCTAAATACATTCATTATTAAAGCCATAAAGTTGTCTTTCTGTTACCTTAGGATTTCCATTGAATAAGTGTTTGAGAAAATGTTTTGGCTGGAATCTAGGCTTATTCTACGTTCATTGATAGTACCAGCAATGCCTTTACCAAGTTGACCCTTCTGTAGTGAATAACTGAGGTGAGTTGGAACTATGCTGGAACCGTGCTGTAACTAGTGTCTCTTTGTGGTTCTGGTCGGGTACAGCCTAGTTCCTTGTTCCAGTGGTAAGTGGTTTATTTTGCTGACAATATATCTGAAGGGAGAACTTAGTCAAACTGAGATACAGTGATGGTGCCCTTTGTTAACACAGCCCTGTTGCCTTGTTTTTACAGTGCGATGCACATCTAGGTCACGTGTTTGATGACGGACCGGACCCCACCGGCCAGCGATTCTGCATCAACAGCTTGGCCCTGAATTTCAAACCCAAAGTAGTGTGATTGCAGAAAAGGAGATTCCACTGAAAGACAACGGTGTTTATCCTATTCCTCACCTGAAAACCTACACTTTCATGTCACAAAGTTTTCATATAGATCTCTGCTCACCATTGTTGCTTATAGTGCATAATGAAATATTTAGTATCAACATTACAAATCGATTTGGAGCTTGGTTTCTCGCTTTCTCGCTCCCGTCCAGTACCTCCGCATTTCCTGTGGTTTTCACATGTATACTCTAATGAATAAGAACAACATGTTACGAGTGGGCTGAAGTCAGAAACTGTATTGTTCATTGTACATTACAGGCATTTTATCAACATCAATTGTCTCCTAATTTTTGTTTTGGTTTTGTTTTACTGTTTGTTTAAAACAAAGTTCAAAGATTCAAACTGAGTATTGTGCAAGATAGTTTAAGGGTAATAAGCAATTCACCATGTGACACAAATATGACTGTCTCACAAAGCACTAAAAATATTCTAAAAATACATAACACTGTGGTTAAGTTCAATTCAGTAGCAATTGTTAGTTTCATTTTGCAGAAATGGCTTTGTGTTGTCAACGTTTACAGTCCTTCCAAGAGCAAGATGTTCCATAACATGCAAAATATAATCACTGACACAAGCCCAGCTTTGAATAAGAAGTTTCCAAAGTGATTGTAGAAATAGGCTCTCTGCTCACCACAACCCTACCCTGGGTGAGCAGCTGGGGGTGCCTGAATTCTTCGCGAAGGGTGGCTCTCCCGGATCAACGCTGGATTCGATCACATACTGCAGCTTTTAGCTTGGTGGGTCTACTGTGACCCACGAAACTGTTCCTTCTGATCGCTCACCAGCCAATCAGCTTGCTCCAGCCTCATTTTAATCTGTTGTATTTCTTTACTTATATGTGTTATCAAAAATATCAAAGCAATATCAAAGACCCAGACCCCAAACAGAAAATAACGAAACCATTCACCAATATACCCTGTAAAGAAAGGAAGAAATTTTACTGTTAACAATATTCTCATGTGAATAGAACAGTTTATGCACCTTACATTAACTATGTAAGCATCACCATGGCTATTTTTATTTTTAATTTCTGATTTTATTTAAAGTGGTTGCTTGCAACACCACCATGTAAATCGACAAACTACAAAATTTTCACCAAAATATTAGAAATATGGACATATGTACTTACATGGCTCGGGAAAACAATCTCCACTGCATAAAAAAAAGTAAACAGACTTTTAAAATGGCTAAATCTCAAAGTGTTTGATGTTGACACAGGTAGTAGTAATGTTTCTTACCTTTCACAGGTCATTTCTGTTGAGAACAGGACTAAGCACTGAGGCTTACAATTTACGTGTGTACCGCAAATATGCAACAGCTGAGTCACACTGGCAGAGAATAAATTGTGTTCATGTGAAACAGGAACACAGTACATGGGTGGAGCATCACAATCTTGTTAAGTTACAAGGCACAAGCGTGGCAGTATGCATGGGCATAAGTTGGGGGGGGGGGTCGTAACCCCAGGTCTGGGTGTGTGGGTGGTTTGTGAGTTAACCACCTGGTTTGTGATAAAAGCTCGAAACCTAGAACTCAATGACAATCTGATGGTTTTGTTGTTACTGGGGGGAATGGCTTTAGATCAGGGGTGACCAATGTTATTCACAAAGGGCCAGTGCGTAGGCAAGTTTTTGGGATGACCTTTAGGTCAGCTGTTCAAACTCATGGTATGAAACCCAAGGTGAAAAGAAGAAGGAAAATAAAAGTCTCATATGACATTTTGTTTTCTCTGAGTGCTTATATGTTCTGTCAAGGATGAAGAGTTTCACATCCTTCAAACCTGCGCCAGCTTGATAAGCAAACTGTAGTGGGCCTAATTTGCCCTGAATGAGAGACAACTTTAGCTTTTAAAATTTTCCCAATAATTTTAATAAAGAAGGATGTAAGTGGAACAGATCTGAACTCATGCAATTCCTTGGGACTTTTTGGTTTGGGATTGGGTATTATGGTGGATGTTTTCCATAAAGTATGTGTCTGACCACTCTTGGCACACATCTGGAAGATTTTCCTTTCTGGATAAGATTGGCCACCCCTGCTTTAGGGGCACCGTCAATGTTAGTTTTAACATGGTTTTCTCCTCTGATGGTACGAGAGACACTACTGGTTTTATCTTTGCCTGGTTAACGTGAATAGACAGTTCCTTCGATGCTGTCGTAGCACAAACTGAAACATTGTCTGCCTCTGGTGAGGCAGACAAAATGCACTTTGCCTCCTCAGACACATAAACTGACCTTTCAGCATTGCAGACTTTAAATGGGACGTACCGTGGTGACATGCTACGGTGGCGTTGTTAATCCCTGCTCCCCTCCATTATTCTCGTGTGTAGTAAAAGTGTAGTATAACAATGTAGATAGCTGTGCTCTTTCTGGAAATAGAACAGCAACTGTAGCCAGAAAGTCACAGAGCTGTAGCATCGGTAATGTTAACATTCTAAATTCTAAAAACCATATAAGCATTAAAATTTGTTTACTATTTTTGCATGAAATCACAGAAATCTGTAATGTTGCAGCATTAGTCAGCTTTGATGCTGCTTTGGCCTGTGAGTGAGGCCCTAAACCCCAATCACGCCAGGGACTGTCTGACCCTGTTCTCTCAGTTGTATGTTGCTTTGGATGAAAGCTTCTGCTAAATGAATTAATAAATAAAGACTAATGTGCAAATCTGCAGTATGTTTAAGGGTGTGCTCCTGATGCACAGTTTGGTGTGACAGTAATTCAGTTGTTGAACCTCAGTGTACATGAAAACAACATGCACTCCCTCTTCAGTACCTCATTAATCCAGGTATGCTCTGCTGCATTCACATAAATCAATATTAATTAAAGTGCTCATGCAAAGATCCTTCTGCCCAGAATGAAGAGGTTTTCTTTGGTGAGTCACAAATTAAGTAGAGTCTGGATGCAGATCTCATCCATGAAAGAGGTCGCATTGTAACCATTATCACCTTCTATTGTTCTGGGGTGGTATTGCAAAAAAATCTAACGTACATCGAGAAATCGACACTGCAATGTCCTGGGTGTTCAACTATTTTCTTTCTTCTTTCTCTATGTAAGACCACCATCCTTCTACTGAGGAAGTTTGAGGGTTTCCACAGACATGAGACAGAGTATTTGTCAGCCACGTGACCATTGAATAACTGAAATCTGAATGTTGATAAAGACAATAGCATAAGAATCCATTATTATTATCATTATTATTACATCAAAAGTGATTTAGCAATTTTGCTAACAAATCGACATGGTTTTACCGGCAACACTGCCACACCCACCCATCACAAGTCGTCACGCAAATCTGCGTTGATTGTTTTGGTTTCCAAAATATGTGGTGCTCGAATGTTATGAATTCCTAATTTTTTGGGATGTGGACCCCAGTATATTTGCTCTGCAAATCGTATTAAAATAATAATTAATTAATTAATCAGTAATCAATGCATATGTAACTAGTCTTCGATTCATATAACTGAGCATCTCAGCCCAGTGTCAGTCCAGTACAGATTTGCATAAAGACATAAAGACCCAATAACCCCCAGGCTGAAAGACACACATCTGGCACTTATACATTGTCCCTCATTACAATGCTGGTGCAGTAGTGGTTTAGACAAAACCTACCATAGACATACTGACCGCCTCATTGACTTAAACCCATCACTTATAAATCTTATCTATTTATGTGCATAATTTCTAGGAAAAAGTCATCATTTAGCGTACTAGAGCTTTTGAAACACAATTTATTAAAGAAAGGTGATTTGAATATGGTGGCAGATTGTGTTCTTCGCATATGAAGATACAAGTGAAGCAGCACTCAACATATGACAATATGGAACACAAAACGCTCTGAATCACTCAAATCACTCTCGAATCAATTTGCAACAGATCGCTAATTTTGTGCCCATTCAGATACAATCATGTGTTTTCCGTACAATGACGCTGTTTCCTGCACTCAGGATGGAGGTGGGTTTCATGCAGGTTGGAAATGGACTGACAGGTGAGATCTACGCTAAAAACTGTTGCACTATTTTACTGATTTCATACGATTAACGTTAGTGCTGACGTGACATGTAACACTCAGCATGGAGCAAATGTACTACCCAGACTCTTTAAAGGCCTTTCAGGTTTGGGGTGGTGCTCATGATCAGAAGGTTGCCAGTTCAAATGGAAAAGGTCAAAATCTCTCCATAGGATTCTGTAAAGTATCTGTATTCCATTCTCACTAAATCAGAAAATATCAAGCATTTGGAGCATTTTTTATTTAGAACTTTTTAAGTGACAATTGCAAGTGTCATTAATAAGTGAGGTTTATTGGATGAATAATGTTGCAGCAGTACTGATGGACAAGATGGGCAGTGGCGACACCTACTGGGCACCAACGGAACCTTTTTTCTCCTGTAATTATTTTTTTCCCCAAGTATATATTGGAAAAAGTTCAGATCCTTTTTACTGCAACAGAAAATTAGCCATGTTCTACAACTTGGTAGTATCCAGTGCCATCTTGTTTTCTGTGGTGTTCTGCGGGGGATGGAGGGTGAGTGTAAGTGTGTCATAAGCTCATTAAAAAGGCTCAGTCAGAGAGACAGGCTGGGTATGTTGGAGGTGATGGAGAAAGGGGCCTAATGACTGCATAATTACAATCAAACACTATCATCGTTTCAATAATACACTTTTTGGGAGCACCATCAGGCATTGATTCATACCACAACAGGGCAGCAAGAAGAATTTCAGTGGCTACCTTCTACCAACTAACATCTACTCCGTCTACCCATCTTATAAACTTTGCTTATTAATGACCCTTGTAACTCTTTATCTGACCTCAGATTGGTTCTACATATTTTTGCACATCAAGCCAAAAGTAGTAACTTAGTAGCCATTTATTGGGACTATAAAAGAACCATTTTTCAAACACAAAGAGATCAAGAAGGGTTTAAATGGTACCTCTACCACCTCAGATCAACTTAACAACCTAAGAAACCCAAGGAGTTTTTATAACAGCTTATTCTTTTAAGCTTCAAATTCCATTTTGGGTAAGTTGATATTAATAAATAGTACAAAGAGTACAGTCTACAATGAATCTGCAGTATTTAATGTCTTCAATCAATTAGACTATGACTGATTAAATCAATGTAATCCTTGCTGATCGTACACTCTAAGAAAAAAGGGTGACAATTCTGTAGCATCTATGGTACAAAAATGTTCCTCAGAGTCAATTTCTCTATATAATTACATGGTTACAGCCTCAGTGATAAGCATACGTAAAAAATTTTTTACTCAAAATGATGTTTGAAGCTTTAAAAAAAAACATACACTTGATACTTCCAGTAATAACTTAATCACATTAAACCATGCATTTACATGTCCATAATTTACTGCTTGTTTTATATTTAGCAATTTACAAACATAGGGTTCATCAGTGATTTTTAAAAACCGTCTTAAAAACTATATAAAAGGGTGAATATTTATTTTGAAAGTCATTCTACTAGTCAGTGTAACGTTTTGGATACGTTTTCACACATTAGCTCGATTTACAAATTAAATGGAGGACAGTCAAGCAACCTGGATGTTCAAAATGCATGATGCATTTTAGCATCAGTCTTTCGTTGTGCGTTTTATGGCTGTCATTTACGGAGGCGATGCGTTGCTAGAGTGTGGGACGGGGCTTTGGCGACATCTGCAGCACATTTCAGCAGCTTCTGAAGTTTAGCACGACGGCCAAAACCTCCATCGTGAGCTGAACAGCAACTGGGCGATCCCCACTCCTGCAGGAAGGGAAGACGCTCTGACTGAGAAATCGGCCGACCGATAAACGCGACCCGGGGAAAAACAACTGTTTATGCACTAAAGCTATTTATTTGGTTTTTCTTGCCATGTGCTTTAAGCGATGAGTTATTTTGTTCTTCCTTAATTATAGTATGTATGAAATAAAAGGTTTTTGCGATTGTTAATAATAATAATTAATAAAACCAATTAGTGTCAGAAGTTTAAAAATGAACATTTGTGTGGGTATAGTTGAATTCAGAAGACTCAACATAATTTATATGTTGATATAAATGTATTTTTTATGTTATATATAATTTGTTCACTCTAACGAGGTTTTTCAAAATGTGAATTAAATTAACGAATTAAACAATTCTGTGAAGATAGCTGTCCTCTCAGTAGCGTTTGATTCAAAGACAGGACAGAATTATGCTGTCAACATTATAAACGAGGATTAGTAATAAAAGTATATTGATATAAATGATATTGTGTCATCCTATATTTCGTTTTGAAAATATATTGGTTTTTAGCATCGGAACTATTTTAGTCAGAGCTAAAATTAGGGTACCTATACAGAGGCATTGACACAGAACAGGAAAGGCAGGAAATTGCCTGGGCCCCCCCAAACTGGGTCGATTGCCACGACAAATCTGCTTTGTTTGTGTATTCTGTTTTTCACAAAAGTGAAAAAGAAAGGGATTATGTTTGGAAAAAAAATGATGGAGATGAATATAATATGGATGGTTATACGTTGTTCCGTAGGGACCGGATAGGCAAGAAGGGAGGTGGTGTTG
>JABFEB020000079.1:13785972-13796654 GCA_019775895.2 Stomatorhinus ivindoensis
GGTTACGATATGTATCGCAGAGTGTTGGCGATATATTTACGATATGACGGCAGTTTAATCCTATTGGCTGAGCTGCCCGAAGTGACCTATTCTGAAACAGCGTCGCGTGTGCTTTCATTGCAGTAGCAGAAATCACTTGAACATTAGTAGGGCAACATGAATTCGGCTGAAAGTGAAATTGAAGATGCCCGCCTTCTTATAAATCCATCGTCTGGCAGCATTTTGGTTTTCCAGTCACGTGACAGGACGACGGTAAAAAAATTAGACAAAATACAAACTGTTTGTAAACGCTGTAAAACAAGGCTGCTGTACACAGCGTCAAACAGTTTGAATATGATGTGCCATTTAAAACGGCATCACAACAACAAACTCCTGCGACGAAAAGGGTGAACGAAGGCCAAATATCTATACAACAGAGTTTGCTGCAAGATGGTCTCAGTCAAGTGCGAAAGCTCAAGAAATTACCAGGTGCATTGGAGGTTTTACTGCAAAAGACATGAGACCATTTTCTGTGGTCGGCAATGTTGGATTTCGTGAACTGGTTAGGGTACTGGAGCTCAGTCACGTCCCGCACTTCAGTCAAGAGGTAGTTCCAGCCCTGTACCGTGAAGCTAAGGTGGTCGACGGTCTGAAAAAGCAGAGAATGTGGCAATTACAACTTACGGGTGTCAGAGCTGCATTACAATCACGGCGCATGTTATTACCACGGAGTGGGAAATGAAAAGTTTCGTACTTCAGACTCGCCCGCTTTTTGAGTCGCGCACTAGGTTTAACATAGCCGAAGTTTTAAAAGCGGCTGTACAAGAGCGGGAGCTTGATAGGGCTCCTCATAGTACTGCAGTTGTTACTGACAACGCACGCAACATGGAGGTGGCAGTAAGAGAAGCCGGGTTGTCACCGCATATTAAGTGTTTCGCGCACACATTGAATCTTGCGTCACAAGCAGGTTTATATGTGCCTCGCATCAGTCGATTGCTTGGTCGCGTAACAAAAGTCAAGGCTTTCTTTCACCGCAGTGTCACAGCCACACCTGTGCTCACGGAACAGCAAAAAATGCTTGAGATCGCATCACATAAGCTTATCATCGATGTGGCAACGCGATGGAACAGCTCTATGGATATGCTGGAACACTATCTCTAGCAACAAGCGGCTAAAACGGCTTCTCTTTTGAGCACAGAGGTGCGCAAAAGTGCCCGTCAACTCAATACTCTGGATAGCAACGACATCACCGATGCAGAAGAAATAGTGAATCTGCTTAAACCTCAAAAAACAGCCACCACTGTCCTCTCTGATGAAAAGAGCGCCACTCTGTCACTCATTGTGCCCTTTAAAACCATGATCGAGCAGAGCATGACACAGGATGAGAAAGACTCTACAATTATAGCTAACATGAAAGCAGAGCCATCCTGCAAAACCTCTCAGGCAGATACACAGAAGTACAGGTTTATCAGCTAGAAAGTACTGCACTGGACCCCAGGTTTCGATTTTTGCCCCACCTACTCCCTGAACAACGCGAAGAGGTTTTCCACTGGTTGATGGACAAATCAAACCAGTTACAGCAGGTATGTTCGTCTGCATTATTTGAGAATCTGTATATTTGTATTTGCATGTCTATGTACTTTGTGATATGTGTGTAACTGCAACTGTTCTACACCTCCCCAGTCCTTAACAGTTTGTTTTAATATTTTTTTAAGGCTGACGCTGTGGAGCAAACAGAAAAGAAGGAGGGAGGTGCCAGTGATGAAGATCCCACCGATGCAGCAGAGAAAAGAGAGACGACACAGAGAGCTGAGCAAGAACAGCCACCACCTTGTAAAAAGACAGCACTGAAAGATCTCCTTGGTGCAACTTTTGCTAAACCAACAATCAGTCAGGCCAGACGTAGGACAGAAGTAGAGATTGACATGTACAAAAAGGACACTTCTATTCCCCTCACTAGCTGTCTACTGAAATGGTGGAACGAAAATGCTCTAATGTACCCACTTCTTTCCTCTCTTTCCAAGGCTTACCTAACAGTCCCAGCAACGGCTGTTCCCAGTGAACATGTTTTTTCTACGGCAGGGGATATTGTGAGTGCTCAAAGATCCCAGCTTTTGCAAATGTAGATATGCTGTTTTTTTTTTTTTTTGCAAAACAGCCTGTAAGCAACCTAAACAAACACTAGTGTTCATGTTGAACAGAACACCATTTCATTTCTTTTTTTACTGCTTTAAGAAGTTCTGTCTGAGGTATTTTTAATTTTAAGTTCATGTTAAATTTAATTTTTTCAGTGACAGAAAGACATATTCAGTTGTAATTTTGAATACAGGTTTTTTTTTATTAAACCTAGAAATGTGTGTTATATGTACAACAAAGAAAGTTATTGAAATTTGTTAATGTTTTTGAAATAAATCTGTTATTTGAATTTCAGTTTCATTTTCAATATTTGGTTAAAATATCGTGATACATATAGTATCGTGAACCCAGTATCGAGATACGTACCGAATCGTAACCTGGGCATATTTTTACACCCCTAACACATATACATGTATATATTTATATATGCAAATTATAAACATTTTAACAAATTCACCAGGGTGGCTAAACTGGTCAACACCATATCACAGTCAACCTATTCCGATCAATTAGCAAGTAGCCTTATAGGTAGCTTTAGCATTTTACATACAGCTACAAAAAAATGATACATTAGCAAAGAAAATAATCAACCACACAATCAACAAATGTTCACATTCATATCCTGTCTGTTTTACCCTTCACACTAATGATCCTTATATCAAAATTTTCCTTAACAATTTAACAAAACAGGTAAATTGACCTACCAGGATATCCAAAAGAGAGTACTTGCACCAAAATCCTATACAGTAATTGCTGCAATTCTATGCTTCCTCCAAAAAATAAATGTAGTGCTCTAAATATTGATATCTACACAAATAAATATCTAAATCTCGAATTAAGTTGCCGTTCGCTCTTCTTTCCGCTTTCTTTACTTGCCTTCCTCTGTCTAGAAAACCCGCCGAAAAGATAAAACACTCCCTACCCTACCATTCGGCACTCAGGAATGTCTTAAAGAGACAGCTGCCCACTTTGGTAAACACACACGTATTGTAAGGTGCATGTCTCCCTCTTTATGAATTACGCTCTATAATAGCTTCAAGGCCTTGTGGTAGCTTTATAGACTTGGGCTACACAATCAAAATGTAAATATAAACTGATTTTGAAATATGATCATATATCTCTTAATAGACAGCATGAAATTTCACGTTTCGCACCTGATTAATTAATCTCATGATCGCGATTTGTTGGGCATTTTGTGAGGGTAGAGATGCTTCAGCCCTGAGAAGCCTTACGAGTCACACCTGAGGGACCAGCATAATATGTGCAGCTTAATCTTTGAACCCATTCAATCGAATAATTGTTTTTTGGCCATTAATTACTGCATAAGGTCGGGAAGTCCAACCATATGCTCTATAAGCGGCTGTGAAAATGGGTTTATGAGAATGACAGATGTCTGCGGTTGCTGTATTTCGTCATGTTTACATAGTGTGGACTGATCCTGAAGTTAATATTTCAGAATTCCCCTAATTTATTATGATGCGAACATAAAACAATAATTCAGCTTCAATAATGTTCTGTGAACAATGCTCCATCCATCCATCTTCATTTACAGTGTTACAGGGGTGCTGGGGAACACCCCGGATGAGGCTATTATTGTCTTTAATTGGTAATGCTTTATACTAAATGCACCTTCATAATGCATTCATTATGCATTCATAGAACATTCATAAGCAGCATGCAAGTATACCTTAACATCCTAACATCCCTTAACAGCTTTAATATACATTAATAATGAACATTACATGATTATACAATTATAATGTTTGTTATTATTATGATACTGTAATACTGAACGTTTTATGAATGCAATATAAAGGCATTATGACGGTGCAGTTAATGTAAAACGTCACTCTTTATTTTACAAACTTTAATTGTATTAAAATATTGCCCACTTAAAAATGAAGGAGTACTCTGCCTGGTATAGTTAACAGATGCTAAGCAGGTTGAAATAATTAACCGATAGCAGCCAGCATATGAGTAGTAATGACACTGGCCCTGTGTTCCATTACGCTTGGATTCACCCTCCTTACGTTGCACAGCAAGCTGAGTCAGGCATGTGGATTACACGAGGGGGGTGTGGCTCCTTCAAAACCCCTCTCCCCCCACTTTTTAAGAACTCATCAGGATAATTGTGAACATGAGAAGGTGGTCACGAGGTAGACAGTAGGAGGAACCAGGTAGTGTCCTCGACGCTGGTCACTGGAATCGATCACATTATAGTCCACATACGTGAAAGGACTTCGCATGTCATGACTTAATTTCTGGTTTGGAATTTTGCCGTGGACATGGATGCAATTAAAATTGCGAAACACTAATTAAAGTCGGCAAAATAAAATACTGGCTTTAAGATAATTGTAGGCTGGTTTCATTGCATGATATTGACAGGAAAAGATTCATTTGTACCCAGGTTTCATTTGTTTGTCTCTGAATGAAATATGACACATTGTGGAAGTAGGGGTTCATGTGAGTATTGAGTGGGGGAGGGGGGTTCAACTTCAACCCCCTATGCCCCCTTATATGAAATGGAAATAAAAAGCTCTTATTATTGAGCCAAACACCCCACCCCCCCACGGGCACAAATGCAGTTCATCCCCATTGTAAAAACCCAGTGATGCCATTAAATTGCCCCACATAAAAGCAACTCCTATTGTTAGTTGTTTTGAATCTTGTCATTCAAGGAGTTTCAGTGAAATGAGGTTAGGAAGGTCATTATATTTTTCAAATAAAGTTTCATGAAGAATAGATAAAAATACAAGAACGCACTGAGATGTTTAAACTTCACCTTCATTATGCTTTCCAGCTTTATTTGCTCTGGTAAACAGACCTGAAGCAGCTGGGCAGCTGGTGGCCTTGTGCTGATGGAGGTGACAGTCATGTGACAGTCGACAGTACAGTTTGGTGCCTAAAGTGCCCATTTCAGACAGCCTGCCCTGGAAGATCTGTAAACTTTAGCATAGCATAGTGAGCATCAGCGTGTTTGTCTGGGAGGTGCTAAATGGGTGATGCTAAATGTGCATTTCCCTGGGATGATGTCACATGGGGGGGGGGCTGGATATGGATCAAGGCAGTGGTATTCCCCAGATGGGATGTTGATAAGGTTACGATGAAATTGGTAAATGCATACGGTATTACACTGCATCAGTATCACAAGCAGTATTATACTATGTCGCCTTCCACAATGCACTCCTTATTCCAGGGATTCAGTAAGCATACTGTATAGCACATAGGAGAAGTAACTTTGATTGCGATCTTATCTCATTTTCTCTCTGGTCCTAGTTATTTGTTTTTTATCACTGAAATGGATTCAGTTTGATTGTAGTGCAGTCTTTCTATGAGTTTAGTGTTTCTGATGTGTTAGCAGGTACTGTAGAGTGAATTACTGTTTTGTGCATTGAGTGAAAAATCTGTTTGTTACAAACTGTCACAGATTACAGGGATTATCAGCTTTGCATTGTAAGATTTTAGCCATTGGTAGTATTTAAAAATACTAGATACTAGAGTGGTGATTTTCTAGGTGAAATATTCCCTTGTGTGACTGTGAGTGTGTGCCTCAATGCCCTGGCGATGTTTTCACCTCACGTTCTCTGGCCATGGAAAGATGAAGGTCTGTGGGCTGTTTTCACCGTGCATGAAGAATGCTTGCCTAAGAGCCGTAATGGCCGCCTCAGGCTTCGCTCACTGGCAGTTTCACCCCGTGTCATGAGGCCTTACATGAGACCAGTAAGGTGTATGGGTTTTGAATCAGTCGTAGAGAATATTTTGCTCATGTATGAGCGAATGAGGGATCTTATTGAATGTCAAAAACTTTTCAAGCTCAGCTTTACGAGCCCTCCGATTGTTTTCACCAATACCAGATTATATGCATCCCCAGGCATTCTGCCTTCCTTGACCTACCTCTGCCTCTCCTTGGCTCTCCTCCTCCCTCCGTGGCCCACCTTGGCCTTTCCTCTACCTATTCTTTCCGTTTCTCTCCTGGAAACAAACTGTGCTTATCTAGAACACCGTTGAATCACTTAGGCATATTCGCAACAGCTATTAATATGATATAACACTGTCTGTTTATTATGTTAATGAAAGTTAATTCAGTGTCAATTTACTTTCATTTTGATGTTATTTCTTTTAACTTTTATCACAATTCCAGATGGTTTAGCTGCAGAGGCTTATGGGTAGTGCCAATTCACCCCTGACCCTCTGTTCCTAGACTTAATTTACTGACTTAATGCCAGACTGCAGGCACTGTCTTGACCAGTGGGGTAAAATTAATGTCCTAAACCGCCCATTCCTTTGTGCATTGAGTTGTTCACTGCACAGGTAAATTTTTAAGGACTGAAACTGTCCTGCAAATTGGTAATGTGTGAATGTGGGTTGTGATTGCCTTAAGATGCATGCATTTCATTTTGTTTGGCTTAAGATGCTTAGACAAGAAAAATCATCAAAGATGGTCTTTTGCTGTTTTTGATATGCTTTTGTTTGTGATGATCATCTGAAGCCATCCCTGAATCCAAAGCTGGTGCTGGAATATGGCTTTGGAACCAGTGCATTTTCCTTGTTTTGTTTGTTTTTTTTTTCGTTTGGTTTCGTGTCTTTTAGGGATAAAATGCTCATCCACATCAAAACAGGGGGCAATAGTCTAAGCTATGTACTCTGGGGTAAAGGGGCATCATGCTTTTGAACAGAACTCTAAAAGAAAAGACTAGTAACCTGTCTATTGTTCATTAATGACTCATTAGTTACCTTGGAAACGAAAGCAAGTGTTCCCAGGTGAATCTGCATAGTGTAATGAGAGGATATTACACTGTCTCATACCTTCTAAACAAATTCCTGATCGAAAACAAAATTTTTCCACAGTCCTCCCATGTTTATGTAACAAGCGGATCAGTGTTGATGACCATTTAGGCTGTTATAACTGTGATAGTTAATTCTCCTCTCTTTGTCAGGGCTGCTGTCCATCAGGCATTTTGCTTTGTCCTTGTTTGGCCAGCTGGTGTCACTGGCCATCCTGTTTCTGTCTTGTAGCCTTATTTGCCTACTGTGTTTCCCTGCTTCCCAGGCTGCTGCATAGCTCTCTGGGTTGAATGAGTAGTTCAGTGGCTGTGCCCCTCCAGTCATGAGTTTCCATTGTGTGGTGTAATTTATATTAATATATTCCTTGTGTTTGGTATTGTTTATTTTTGACTTTGCTTTCTGTCCTTGTCTTCGGCCTACCGTGCCCTTGCACTATTCAATCTATCATTCTTGTACTTCTGTCCCTAGTCTTTTTCTAGTATTATGAACCTCTAAGTTTAGTAATATTTCTTTGTTTCTATGCTTGTTAATATTATTTCATTCTGCCTGTTTGTTGCCCTGCTTTTGTTTTGGTTGGTTGATGTTCGTGACGGTCCCCTCGTGCCCTTTGTTAGTCCTCGTCATCTGTGCATTAAAGTGCCTGCCTTTGTTCATTTCCAGAGTCAGTCGCTGCAGTCGTTTCGGTGGTGTGAGGAGTTGTTGTTCATCTTACTGCATGTTTGTTGCTCTGCTCCATTTCCTTCACCTGCTCCCAATGTTGCTCTGTTCCCTAGTTTTGTCCCTTTTTGATTTCTTGTAGTTAGGTTTTGTTTTTTCCATTTGTATTTGAGCCTTGACAGTCCCTTTATTTGCTCCTTTCCTAGTGTTTTCAGATTCCTTAATAAACCTCTTTTGCCTCAGTCAGCTCAATAGATCGTCACTTTTTTTTCTGCCTGTGCCATAACACTGATAGGTTGAACCACTGTCTTTGTCATTACTGCTTTGTGGAAGTTCAGCTGTGTGACGCACTTCAATAAAATCAACAAAGGCGTAACGCAGTATATCAATAGCAGTGTTTCTGGCAGGTCTGAAATATACTTGTGCTGGCTCTGGTCTGCTACATATAACAACATATATGAGTGACCTTTTACACCATAATCTGATTTATTGAATATTTCTGTTTACTTCACACAATTTTCACAGATTTATGGGACATGGGAAGACAAAGTGAAAAATAATAAGAAGAATTGCACTCTTTCATCTGTACAAAGATGGCAGAGCACTTAATTTTTCTGGGTTTTTTAAAGAAGAGCTCCAGCCCCTGTGCATATGGGAACACCTCTGGTGCTGGTCCATTTATTGATATTCTGATAGACCTGCAGCTAGATCTTCTCTTTTCAGTCTGTTACTCAGGTCAGTTTAGACCTGAATAAACAAATGTAAAACAGACACTTGGCTTTAAATTAATTATACAGAAATTAAATCCAATATATATTTAGTGCCAAAAGATAGAAATTCACTTACCCTGTTCATGGTTGCAAAATCAAATTACAGACGCTCCTTGGGTTATGATGGTCCATGTTATGACATTTCGACTTCCTGATGAATTTAATAAATTACATGAGATATTCAACACTTTATCGTAAAATAAGCTTTGTGTTAACGATTTTGGCTAACTGTAGGCAAGAAAGCAGTCTCTGGAATTACGACAGAAGATCTCTTTGACCTTTGATCTCTTTGACAACACTTTATGTTCGATCAACAGGGTTACATACCATTAAACCTAAGGCAAAAATGAATTTTAAGACAGGACACCTAACCTAAGGAACATCATAACCTAGCCTACTTTAAAAACATGTTTAGAACACTTACATTGGCAGTGTAGTAACATGGAAAACATGGAGGGACTGATGTATAAAAGGATTTCATTATCGGTAATATGGAACTTGTTTGGATTTTACAAGTCGGGTGGCAACACAACAAACCTTTGTAATCTCCTCAAAAGAAAACCCCAGAAATAGTATACTGTTATTTTCTTCTTTTAGGTTTTTATAGGGCTATATTTTTTAAATAAGGGAATTAGTTTAGTTGTACTGTTAAGTAACTTGCAAAACAGTCTTAAAACCAACTTGAAAAGAACCGTGATAAAATCATGGATTGTGATCCTGCTTTAATAAATTGTGATATATTTTTGTGATATTACCCACCCCTAGGTGCTTGTACAGTATTCACTGTATCTCCTGTCGTAATTCCAGAGAATGACCTAAGACTGCTTTCTTGACAGTACCTGCATGCATGAAGTCATCACTGAAGTCATCACTGAAGTAGAAGCTTTTATGCCATGTCATGCGTAGATGTTGCGAAAGGTGAATTTCTCTTCCACAAAGGGTACTCTCTGCTAGACTTCCTGACATCCCCAGCAAAAAGGTGATTTGAGTGAAAACTGGCCCTTGATAACTTGTTCCCTAAAGTATTGGGACAGCATTTCAACACCTGAAATTCAGAAAAACTTCCAGGTGAAAGAAAATAGCCTCACTCTGGCTGTGTCCGAATTCAGGAGCCACATCCTAGTTTGTAAGCTGTGTTCTTCGAAGGTCGAACATGAAGTGTTGTCAAATGGGATGGTCTGGCCTACAGACAATTTCTTAATTGCATCAGCAGCTGACCCTGCCCTTACCCGGCTCTGTTCCTATCGCCTAGCCGGGACACACCCACTTTTCCTATACTCAATGAATCTTAGGATATGTTGGACTGCAAAGGATCCATTAAGTGCATTCTTTGTGGAGCGGGAAAAGAAGGATGCATTTCTAGACCGCATCTGAAGGAACTTTCAAAAAGGGATAGCCTTGTCACATTGCTGTGACACATTCAGTCTTCGAATGCGGCCTTTGAAGGATGCAACCTCTGAATTTGGACACAGCCAGCCTCTGTTTCTCTGCAGAACACATGTGCAACTGTCAGTACCTTAGTCATGATAGCAGAATGAACTGAACCAGAATTAATACAGCAAGGGGAGATTATCCACAAATTAACCGATCATGTACTGTATGGCATAATTCTCTCGGTTGGATAAAAACATAAAAATAGCCTAGAAATTCTAAAAGGGTTCACCAAAAATAACCTACTTTGGTGGTCATTAATATACCTGGGTGCCCAAGTAAAGTCTACGTGTGGAGGAACACTGCCAACAATACAGTTCAAAGCAGTAGTGGAATTAAGAGCTTTTTATGTATTTCCTGCAGGTGTGATATCCTTGTTTCCTAGTACTGGGAAGTTATCAGGAAATGCTTCTGTCGAGACACTTATCTGTTTGCAATCAGCAACATTGCACCCAGCAGTGAGATCAGCTGGTCATTGTTTAATGACCCTTTTTTTGCATGTTGCTGACTGATTAAGGTAAATGCTGTTTCTTCAACACAATTACCTTTGTCATTCCGAAGCTATCCATCCCTGAATACTAACACTTTACAAATGGCTTCAGTGACAGTATCATGCTCTCCAAGTATAATTTAGCAGCTAATGTTTTTTCCTTCTCAATTTTACAGCCAGTTAATAATCACACTAGAACTCCAATTAGTGCTCATTTTCCGTGATTCATTGTGTAAGAGCCAGTGCTCGTTTTCGGTCTACACAGCGGTTATGCTAAGAATCATACACCCAAGGGCGTAGATTTGCTCTGGACATTGGTGGGTACCTATGACTCCCCCCCCCCCCATCTCCTGCCCTACCCACCAACCCCTCCCCTGCAACTCTGTCCACGGAATGCATGTTTTTTTAATATGCTGCAAAATGCAAAATCACTT
>JABFEB020000079.1:13797662-13808744 GCA_019775895.2 Stomatorhinus ivindoensis
TGAAAAAAAATCCATGAATTCACATGGTAGGATTTTTAATGAATTTATTTGTAAATTAGGGTGGGAAATAAGTATTTCAGTCATCTGTCAGTATTACAAAGCAGAACTTAAGCATCACCACAGAACGAGTGGAATGCAAAAAAATCTTAAAAGAAGACTTTCAGGTTTGATGGACTCAGCCAATAATTTGAGCTTGGCCATAGATATGTAACATTTATCTTCTTGGTGTAGCATAGCCTGTCTTTGTCATCAGTTTGAAATTATTTTACTAGATTTACTTTATACGATTGTTGTATGTCAAAATAATCAGGGCTAAAATGAAGGTTGGCACAGTGACTTAGCCACATCATCTTGCATAATATGGCACATGATAACCATATCGGCCTCATATGTATTATTATTATTATTATTATTATTAATAATAATAATAATAATAATAATAATCATAGTAGTAGTAATGGGCCAATTTTGTTAACATAGGTCTAGGCCTATTGTGTGTTTTAAGGCTGAACAATATAGCGAAAAATCACATTGCAATACTGATTATATTTGGGTGAAAATTAACTATATAGCCAAATAGAACTTATCTACCGACAGAGTTTGTCAAATACATTGATGGTTTTACCTTCAGTTATGCCAACTGACACAAAGTAGTGCCAATAAAGCACTTGCTTCTGCTCAGTACAGTCTCTATGAAGTATAAAATATTTCCATATGGTGGAAGACAAATGTCTTTTCTCTTGAACACTCATTTTTGTTTAATTAATCCAAACATACCACATGGTCTGTGATTCCTTTGATATGAGTGATTCCATTCGCCAGGACAAGAATGATTACGATTGTCTCTTAGAGTGTCTGCCACAGCACAGGCAAAAGCAGTGGCCATAAACTTTTGAATTATTTTTTTTTTCTTTTAACTTATACTAGGTAATTTTGAAAAGGAACCATTATTAAAATTGCATAGCTAGTTAAGTTAAATGATTAAATGATTGAATAAAAATTATTTATTACAACTTAATGATGGTTTGAACCCAGCAGACTATATACGTGATTATTCGATTAATCGTCAGATTAATCAGATTACTCGATTATTGATGCAATCAACAGTGACAGCCCTATATTGAATAAATGGTCGAAAGGTTCTAACAATTATGCTTCAGAAATATTCAAAGTTATGTCCTATAAGTAATGCACAGAATATTGAATGAAGAGTAAAAAACACAGCTCTTTCTGATCTAAAAAACTTTTGACATTCAGGTCATGAACTGTAATAACCTTAGCGTTGCATCGCAGTTGCAACAGAGAATTGAATTTATTTCAGGAAAGAGAAAAAAGGTGAGAGTTAAAAGCGTTAAGTGAGAGTTTTGGTGTGATGCTGTGTGATAGCGTCAGGTTAAAACGTAATCTTTAAAATGCAAATCGGGTGGCAGCCCTGTAACCAAATGGCTGTATTAATGCTTCAGTGAAAACTGTAATTGGGTTTCTGAAGGAGTCGATTTCCCGGCTGCTCTCCAAAACCAGAGAAATCCAGACACTGAAGGAGACTATTACAACATATCCTGGGTTAAAAAATACACGGATTCTTCATGACTTTCAGCATTACGTGAGAAAGTTTATCTCAATGCTCGTTTTCTGGGTACATCGCCAACTTTGCAATCATAATTAAATTTCCGTGTATAGACAAGCCAATCCCACCCTCCAACAAAACGTCAAGTATGTGTATTTCCTAATAGCAACCATAATTTAGCAGCTCATTGCAACTGCAATGTTAGTTTTAATGACCACTGATTATAAATGCTTTTCAAATGTAAGCGTCACTCATACATTCTGGCTCTTAATTATATAGAAAATTAAACGAAACCTCATGCACCACAGCTCCTTTGAGAACTGCTGAGACAAACAACAGCAATTCACTGAAGCCGCACCATGTCTCTGGTTAGGTGTAAACCACACAAGACATTTGGCCATTTTACATTCTCCAAGGGTGTTATATGAAGGTTGGCTTATCATCCTGTATCTTTCATTATACATACTGAAGCTCCAAAGAAATAAATAAATGCATGTTAAATGTTAATGTGCTGCATTAGTCATTATTAATTGTTATACAGCTCCATAGATAGACGTTTTCCAAAATATTTAGGCAAATCTAAGAGCCATCAAAGCACTTCAAGTAGCGGGTGGGTCATTTTCAGTCTGGGGAGACTTTCTTGCACGTTTTCTAAGCATTTCTCAGATAGAGGCTGAAATTATAAATGTCTTATTAGGAACCATCTCAAAGATGACTTAATATGTGGAAACATGAACGAATGAGGATGCTGGTGGGTGGAGAATTTTGTGTGTACTGTAGATGAAGGTCGAGTACTTGGTGAATTGATGTACATAAGTTTAGCTAATTGACTTAGTCATGCACTTCAATTCAATTGAATTTGTATAGTGCATTTTCACATTACATTGTCATTTGTTGGGCATTGTAACTGGCTGAATCCTTCTACAGTCACAGGAAATGTTGTACTTTAACCTGGATTTTTTCACACGAGAAACAGATGGGTTTTTTTGGAAACTTGGTAATCTCTCATTTTTGTTCCCTCCCAGCTTCCATCGTGCCTGTACCCGGTATTTGATGTTCTGGATTGCTTTGTTGTTTGGTTTAGGCGTGGAGCTGAAAGGGAGCAAAAACGTGGAGTGTCTGGGGGGTCCTATAGACTAGGTTCACAAACCCTAACCCTAACCAATTGGGATTATCTTATATCTCTTCCATGGCTGGTGGGGACATAAATGGAAAAAGGCAGAGGGATGGTAACACAGATGCTAATGAATGAACCTCAGATGGATATTGGGACTGAGGTCTAAAAATGTGCAGATGACTCAAGGTTTTTTCTTTGAACACTCCTGCAGATTGTTGCTTCCCGATGTCACAGAAAACCACGTTCATTCATCCACAAATAATCTTTTCCCAAAACTTTTAAGACTTGAATTAAATGCATTTAAACGGTGCAGCTGCTGGTAATGTTATCACAGATTAATTTCCCATTTCACTTATGCATTCATTATCTTTGCTTTTTATGAAATGATGTGGTCAGACAGTGAAGAGCAGCATGGTTTATTTTTAACTTCCCCCATTTTTTCTGCAGTGTCTCACTCTGAGGAGGGAGTGGCTTCGACACACTGCTGTTTATTTTCTACGAGTGCTGGAAGAGTTCAGCACCGAAGGCATTTGCGTGTGAAATCCAGAGCGCCCCAGCTGAACTAAGTCATCCTTTAAAATGAGTCAAACTAATCTACCATTAACCTCCAATGTAATGGAGGCCTGATGAGTTTCTGGGTGGGGGGGGGGGGGTAGCTGGAAGGGGACCTCACAGATTCTGCAGTAACAGGTTAAGGGTGGTCTACCTCCCACAGTAGGAGGGCGTAATGGGCTTTTGAGGAAATTCTATGCTAAATACATTAAGACGTTTCAGATGAAGTTTTGGTGACATGGCTATCACTAGCAATGACCTGGATCTGCTTGACCATAACAGACAAATGCCCGCTTTATACTGAACACGAAATATTGCTTTATAACAAAGCCCTTTTCCTGTATGGATATTTAATTCAATTCGTATTTGTCATATGTATGCTAACATAGGGTCAACATTGCAATGAAATGTGTTGGACTAGTGCAGGGGTGGCAATCACATCTGCAAGGGGCCAGTGTGTATGCAGGTTTTTGGGATAACCTTTAGGTCAGCTGTTCAAACCCAGGTCAGAGGACTCCTCAGCCAGTCGGTCCTCTAATTAGTGATCTAATTAGGGAGTTGCAGCGAAAACCTGCATACACAATAGCCCTTTGCAAATAAGATTGCCCATCCCCAGTCTAGATGATAAATAGGGAAACAAGTGTTTCAGTATTGGAAGATAAGAAGATGAGATATGATTAAGAATTAGAAATTAATAAGTCATAAATAAGGGAATAGCTGTGTGTGTATACAGAGGGGGGGAGGGACAGTATAGTAATATTATGGTGATCCTGATTTCACATATTATAGTAAGAAGTAATATGGTTCCTTTCATCAGTGATTTTTGTACAGAGTTCACTGTAAAATATTTGCTATAATAGAGAAGCCCCATTATAATCTATTAACAAGAACACGAAATTCAGGACTAACTTTATGAAGGACCTATATATCTATATATCCATTCTTTAACCTCTTCTCCTGGTGTCTATGGTTTCTCAGGTTCCTAGGGTGGCCTAGAGCTTATTGCAGGATGTGAAGGAAATGAGGTTTGGGTGTACCCTGTATAGGATGCCAGAATCCATTTACCTCACCTGGCAAATCTCCCTGTTTCTTAGTTTAGTAGATATAGTACATGCTTTGCAGTAAGAAAAGAGAAACACCCACTCTGCATCTGACATGTGATGCCCCACGCTAACAAACTGCGATGTTTTATTGCATTATGGACAGCTAGTAATAAGGTAATACTACTGGCAGACAAATACAGTGTGTGCCCCGCAGGGGAAACAGTGCATTGTGGGAAAATGGCCGTATCGAAGAGACACCTCATTTGGCGTGGGAAAAGAGATAAAAGTTTTACGGTGTCATGTTTGCTTTGGTGTGCTGGTTTACAGATTAACTTAAATGGTATAAAAAACTCAAGACGCTGATCCGGTTCCTAATATTTGCCAAGCAATACAATCCTGACTGTCTGCCTTAATAAAAATAAAATGCAAAAGATTTAAACACGTTAAACAGGCAATGAAGAATAATGATAAGCGAAACTGTAAATGTGTATAAACCCTTTATAATAGATACATGTATACAATGTATTGTCAGTTATACTTAAAGACTTTGAATCATCCATTTAACAAATTCCAGTGCTTCAGTTTATTTCCACACATTTTAAATAAGTATCATAGCACTCAGCACTAGAGGGTGGTTGTGACTGTTTTTACTTTGTTCTTTAAAATGCAGATGCTCGTCTGATCCTTGTTCCTAACACTGTAGTAAATCTTCCAGTACTTTATGGTACCTGGGGACATTATTTCCTTTATACACATTCTACGATGCCGTCATTGTCATCTGTCTTTTGTTAACTTGCCTTAAAAGATCAATATAGGCCCTGCAATCTGTAAGATCTCATTACCCCTCTTCAGTTCCCTTTGTGATCAGTATGGGATAAATTTGCTTTACGTAAAGCATAAAATAAACGACCTCTGTCGGATTTATACACAAGTGCATGTGGAAGCTCGCTTAGCTGTTTCTCTAACTGCTCACAAGTGTTAAAAGCTGTGACCCCCTCTCTGAGTTCTAGACTATATAGTGAGAGCTCAGAATTCAGTATAATGCCTGTAATCTACACTGAACTATCTATGTGAATGCCACAGAACTGCAGTCCCTCTGGAATGAAAGATGACATTAATGCAAGTGGGAGAGCCATGGCCGAAAAACAGCTTTGGAGAAGAATCAAGTCTAAATGGACAGATCAGGTTAGGTTAGGAAACCACTCACTGCGATTCACACGCCTCTAAGACACTTAAGAAACGCCCTCAACCGAGAAATATCTCTTAAAGATGCAAAGTTTCAAATTGGCACCCGAATCGTTTCCAGTTTCTCCCGCTATATGCGTGTATAATTTTGCGTATGGCTCCACGCGATCACGTGGCCCTTTTGCTACGTTCAGTACCTTCATCTTTATTGTAAGGCTTTGAATTTACGAAAAAGAATCCAGCGGAATCACAAGGCCAGCACTGAAAGCAAAAGAGCAGGGGTGAATCCTCTATAAGCAGACATACGCCAGAACGTATTTCGTAACGGAATGCGCATTGTGTAGGCTAACAGTTACAGATATTAAATATATTTGATTATTTGTATATTCAGTTTAACACCATATCATTAGTGGAGTAATATGTGTGAATTATAAACCTTTAATAAACAATAAAATGCATTGTAATTTTGTTTCATTTATGATTAATTGTTCAAGAAATACGGCTGTATTACGCTGGAAACCAAGACGGGAGACACCTGCCTTCCCTCTAGGCACGTCTGGCGCTGTCGTGGATGTGGGCGATGCTAATCGTCCATTGGACATCGGCACTGGGGCAAACCCACTGGATTTCTGAATGGAGCCAGTTGAGGTCTGACAGATGAGCAACGCTAGGGACAGAAACGCTGAGCTGCTGGTCAAGAGCTGTCGGCAAGTTCACGGGCGGGCGCAGGTCGGACATTTCGCCAAGTTCGCACGACTTAACCCTGCTCTTGGAGACCTTCTCAAGAAGTATGTGCATGGCGTTCAGATACAGCTGACGCTCTCTGGATACTATTTTTGGACATTTCAGCAAAAGAAGAGACAGCGTTTCAAAGGTCCAGCATTCAGAGCCAAAGGAAATGGATGCGTCAAAATGTATCTTTATTTTAACTTTGAACTACTGCTTGTCCAATGCCGTGAGTACTAACTTCCGTTTTGTATAGAACAAAACGTAACATTAATGCGTTCAAAAAAATCCTTAGTTTCCTGCCGTAGGGTTTGCTGATGAAGAAAGGAAGAAATATCTTGGATTACCGCGTTTAGTAGGCTGCTATAATGTTCTGACACTGTTTTTCAAAAGAGTCTAAAATTATTCTAACCATTCAGGGAGTTTAAAACGTAGCGGCGTGTATAGTGACAATACATATGTTTCTTTAAAATATAAATTAGAAACTTTTCTTATTTTACCTTTATTCGTTTGCACGCACAATCCGGTAGATTATATTGATGACCGGAAATTTTGAATGTATTCATATTATATAAGTTAGTATGGTGTGGCGATGCTTTGAGTCATTTCGTCTATCGCTAATAATAAAAGTTGAATAAACAAACAAATAAACCATAAGAACATACCAATCATCACATTTAAAATATGAATGCCATTGGGGGCAAGCCGCGTATATAGCACTGTAAGAAAGAAACCTAGGCGGAAGATGGGCGTTTAGTAAATGTAGGGTTATTCTGAGGTGTGCCCTTTACAGTGTTTGTTGAAAGGGTTAGGAGACAGGAGTCCTATATTAATGAACTGAAATAAACTTTTATACAACAATTAAACACTGCAGAAAACATGCGAGTTTTCTTCCATAGTTGACTAGCGTCGGTTGCATCGTTGCCTGTGTTCATACTGTATAGTGTCATCCTCCCTCACGCAACACATGCGTTTTACCTAATTCTGTATCATTGTCTTTGGAAAACTCACAGAACGTGTTAAATCTACAGCTTGTAGAACGGTTTAATATAAATCTACATCGTAAACGGGCTGTGTGTAAGGCAAAACTGATCGCAGGCGCGACCACCTGCGTATAAATACTGAAGTAAGTAACAACAATGCGCATAACGGTCGCCGTAGCTAAGACAACAGCGGAACTTGTTACAGCAAAATACGTTATGGTCAATGAAAGATATAGTTTTTGTGACATAAACAGGAATTTACAGTTTCTACCACGAGAGCAGGCTACCTGTGACACAGGCACGCATTCATACTGGAATTACCTAATTGTACCTTATAAACCATTAACTATTTTAATGCAGATGTCTGCATCATTTCAGACTATTAGTAAAATTCTTAATTCCATAGAAATTAAGAAATTAATCGAAAACACTGACTGGAATTGCCTTTGCTTGTAACATTTACCTGGTATATCAAAGTAGGCTACCTAGCCCCAACAGGCAAATAATGGAAAATGATTTATACTAACAAATAATTCATTACATTTCGTATAATAATATAGAGCCCCCCGAAGGTACATATCCACGTGAGAAGGGAAATTCCCGTACTGAATATACGTAATTTCGTAAATGTAGTTTTTTGATCTGCATTTACACAATGACAAAACCATCTCTGTATATAAATATTAATTCATTTTTTGTTGCTTTAAAGATGCATAATATTCTCGTTCAGCTAAAAGACAGGGCTTGATTTTGATATCCAAATAATATTTTGCCTCCGCTAACGCTGCCAGCAATTTACATTCAGATCAGCGCTTCTGGGGCACAGACGGCATTTGGCAGCTCTTTATGTGGGTTGGTTGAACTGGTCATTTGAATAACAGACGATCGAGTTTCTTGGTATCAGCGCTTGCAGTTTCGAAGGCCCAGCAGGCTGAGTCTCATTCTCAAACAAGTGTCATATTGTGGCAATATTAACAAGTTTGCAAGATCCAGAGGCATTCATATTGTCTACCTTGTTATCCAAGCTATGGTAATTCGTCTATCAACAAGGAATTACTTCCCAGTTCAGTAGTTTACTGTGACAGAAGTAAGTAGAATTCAGATGTAATTTAAGTTTAATATAACTGATAGTAGAAGCATTTTTTCATATGCCCTATTGTTTTCAGTGACACATGAGGACAGATAAATGGATGGATGGATGGCTGGATGAATGTATTTTATTCAATCTGACTAGGCAATTCTTTTGTTACAGCAGCAAACATAAATGAGACAGCAGCACCAGAGTACACTTAGATTATTGTAGAATTTAAGATAAAATAAAATTTAATAAAACAGAAAACAGGATGCCCACGTGGAATCAATCACATTAGTAATCAGGCAGTTAGGTAAGGGCATCGGAATAATCTACTATAAACAACAGGAATTAGGATAGCTGTAAGTGTCAAAGGTTGTGCAAGAACATTAAATGAACAATACAATACAGTATCAGGTGTGTTAAATTAATTCTGTACCTAAGCTCTGCAGGGTGATGGATCTCCAGGAGCAGGAAAGAGCAGACATGGTGTATATGGTGTATAAAATCCATGGAAAAAACCCTGGGAAGCATTCAGGAGGGTCTTCGCTTGACTTTTAAACAGAGACCCCACCCTGACAGAAAATACGGAGACGTGCAGGTAATTCTGGCCGTTCTCCTCTCCGTCCCATGACAGGTCACCCAATCATGCTGTCAGGCAGACGTACGATTAAAATACCATTCCGACGTCAAGCTGCAAAGCGCCAGCAATGAGAATGAAAAGCAGCAAACAGATTACGAAGTTGGGGTGACATCATGGATGAGGAAAAGTGGGGTGGGGGTGGGGGGGGGGGGTTTCCAGTGATTTGACACTCAATGAATCGCCTTATTGGTGAAATAGTAATCTGTGTGTGGAAAAACCTGACAGCCCAGCAGCAGCATTTAAGCAATTAAGATAATCCAGGTCATTTATTAGCAGTGAATGTTTGTTTTTCCCACATGCTTCCGGAGCTGTGGAACATGCCGGTGAATTCCAGGACACAGCTCTGCAAATATGCCCACTTGTCGCTCGTCTCATGGCGAATCCTCCCTTTTTGACACTGAAGCCCACTGTGTGTTTCTGTTCACAGTGACATGTTTTCATACCACCTCTTGTGAGTAAATTTCATAGCTGCTGCCTTGTCATAAGATCCGGCTACTTGCGTCACATTATTTGTTGGAATATTGTGTAGCTCAGTGGATTGGGGAATTTGTGCGAGATGGTGGATTCAAAGCATGCAGCTAGTTTAGTAATCGTATAACCGGCAAACACTTGAGTGAGGCTCTGATCTCAGATTGCTCCATAGGCGCTGGATGCTAACTGGGCCTGCCTCATGTCTGCAAGCTTTCCCCGTTAGTTTGTTGCTATACATTTGTGGATTTCAGGGGGAGTATGAGTTGGGGAAATGTGGTACCAGTTTATCCTTTTGAATGTGTACACGTCTGCAGGAATGATTCATCAGACACTTAAAAGAGCAAAGTAATTTTGTAAAAAAAATAATCAATGTATAAATAAATCAAGCTCCAATCAATTAACATAAATGGGTATCATATAGATTACAGTAAGAGCTTGGATCACTCCCAGAAACAGAGGACATTCAGATTTCTTTGGACAAGTGTTGGCACTGCTTGTACAATATTTTATTTTTGGCCGATAGCTTGGGCTAAATGATTCAGGGTGAATTGTATGTATAGTTGTTTTGCATATTGAACATGTTCTCCTATCCATCTGTCTTAAGTTTCTCCTCAAGCTGTCCAAAATTCAGAATTTGCTTCTGGCTGAATGCTTATGCGACAAAGATATCATTTCACTGATGAGAATCTCCGCGAAGCTACCCTTTTGTCCGGCTGCCATTTTGAAACCGAGTAAAAAAATTACCTTGTTTGGTAAGAGAGGTCTATAATGGTAAAGAAAAGGCCGAAGATGACATAATCCGTATCGTCACCGGAGAATAATAGCAGCGTGTGGCTCTCCTGGTGCGCGGCGGCCTCCAGGCTTGCGGTATTTCAGACAGAATGCTGCAATTCCGTGAGTCATCAGCCTTTGAAGGCACACTTTCTATACCTCCATCAAGTGGGCCCTGCCTGTTTGTGATTCTCTGCTCAAGGTCTTGAGTCTGAACGTTAGCGGTTAGAGCTTTCTAATGCCGGTGGACGCATCACTGCGGCATCCTGGTGGAACAGCACCGCAGGGCACACGGCAGAGCCTCCTGAGGATGCGGTCGGTGCACGTCTGAGCACGGCGTGCCGCCCCTGTTCCATTGCATCCGCAGCTCGTCCTCCATCTGTCAGTCGTTTCTCCCTCATATTTATCTTGCTGGAAAACAGGGAGACTCAGTGATCATATTAAAAAGTGGTTTTGAATAATGAAACATCAATTATTCTTGTTCTCTTTTTGGAACGTTAATGTGGAGCACATTCATTGGTCACTTTCCAGCCCACCGCTTTTTTTATCGGGCTTCCATTGATTTACTGGGGCAGATGATCTATGAAACTGGCTCTCAAGAGCTTGCTTTTTATTGTTTTTCTTGACTCGAGCTACACTGTGTGATTCTAAGGCAGTGAAAGGTGACAGATATCTAACAGTGTACTGTACCTGGTATACATGCAATTCTTGTAATATGCATTCAGTATTCAGATAATTTTATTTATCCTAGAAGGGCAATTTAGTTACACAACCAACGCGGTCCACATAAATAACACTCAATACAGAACAACCATGTGCGTCAATGTTATTTTAAGGATAATATAATTAATTATATTTAGTGCTGTCAATCGATAAAAAAAAATTAACTAATTAATCGCACAATTTTTTGCAATTAATCGCGATTAATCACAATTAAAAGACTGAAACTTTT
>JABFEB020000079.1:13817539-13829097 GCA_019775895.2 Stomatorhinus ivindoensis
TTCACTGAGCTTCTTAATTCGATGATTTGGAGGAGTGTCCCAATACTTTTGGCAATATCGTGTGTGTGTGTGTGTGTGTGTGTGTATATATATATATGTATATGTGTGTGTGTGTGTGTGTGTGTATATATATAGGAATACACTGTAGTCTGGTTAGACTGTTGCAGTAGAAGATTGGAAATGACTTAAACTCAGCGTCGTTACAGTCTTTCTGTGAGTATTGGTGAAAAATCACATAATCAAAACTCAATTCTTGCGTTCCCCCCACACCCACTGACGTTCCACAACGACGATGATGACAAAGGTCATGGTCACTGACACGTTTGCTCTCAGTGTTCAAAAAGGCTTTGCAAAGCCCTCGGCCTTCCCTTCTGGATTCCTGGATCGAACAGTGTAGATCTGACCACTAAACCTAGTGTGCACCCGAACACATCCTAACACGCGTAGGACGTGATGTAAGAGCAATAGCTTCAAATAACCCCCACAAGCATTCCGAATGCAACATTCCTCCAACCTGTCCTTGCCCAGCAACAGCTATTTACATTGCTGTTAATGCTCATCCACATGACTGCTGATAATTAAAAAACTGCACTCTTTAATGCTGCTAATAGAATATGTGATTGCTCATTGTCTCATTCAGCTTCATACCATCTGTATTGTGTATATATAATTATTTTGCCACCCCACCCTGGGTTATTCCCTGCTTTGCACCCTAGGAAAGGCTCAGGACTCCTATAACTCTAGACTACATAAGTGGATATAGAAAATGGATGGATGGATTGTTTTACATTTTATCTTATTATTTTTTCTCATTTTTAATAAGACGTAGTATATAGAGTTTGGTTGTAAATGTACAATGACAATAAAGATATTCTAATTCTGATTTATTGTGCCGACAGGCTGCGAGGGCATGTGGGACGTCGTTGCCTGCTGGCCCCCCGCCCTCGTTGGGGAGATGGTCACCATACCCTGTCCGGATTACTTCAGCTACTTCAGTAACGAGCATAAGGGTAAAACAGCTTTTGCTTCACACATCAAGCCCCTACATGTAATAACAGTATACATACGCTAATTCGGTTCATTTTTATATAGCACCTTTTCCAGCACGATCGGCCAAAAGCACTTAACATCCAGTGACAGTTTAGGGTAACAGTGGTATAAATATATTGTGAGTCAAAGCCAGAAGACAATGGAGGACATGAAACAAATCAAAAAATTAACCTCTGTGGGTCCAAGGTCAGTTGACCATACTCCCCCCCTCCACCACCGCCCCCACCGCCCAGCAATACACAGATCATAAAACTCCTTGTACTTGGATTAAGGACTAGGCATGATTCCATTCTTTCCATGACTGGGTTTAATGGTCTATACAATTACTGTGCAAAATGACACGGTGTGGAAGAGGATGGTGATGGTCTCACTTTCTTACAAGTTACTATTCACCAGAAAATGTTGTTGTTATACTGGAGATTTGCAATAGGATAATAAAATCAGTTTTACCAGTGCTTCTCTGGGGTGGCACAGTAGCTGCTCTGTTGCCTCACAGTTCTGGGATCAGGGATTTAGTCCCCAAATGTTTTCCTGCATGTTCTCCCCATCTCGTTGTGGGTACTCCCCGGTCCAAAAGCATGCTGAGGTGAATTGGAGTTACCGAATTGGTGGTGATGTGAGGGCTAAGCAGACATATACCTATGATCTGTGATTATTGTGTAATAGGAAGAAACGCTACAGCTATGTGGTGGCCAAGGAATGGTCACAAAGCACAACATGTAAACATAGCCTGTTTCTGCTGCCAAACAGCACCCAGACATATAACATCCATCTTTTAATCTCCAGTCATTGTTTTAGTTGCACATTTATAGGATTGGCAATTTATCATTTATTTTTAAGATATATTACTCTGTGGAGATAATGGTGTGAAAGTATTGCCAAAAATTTAATGCCAAACAGAGTCGGGATAATTCATGCTGTAGTCAGTATCTTATCACTTTCCACATAGCAAGCCAAACGCTCCATTTAGCAAATTGAACCGGCATATTTTAAAGATGAAAAAGGCAGATGAAGCCATTCAATATAGTAACATGAATATAATAGTTCTAAATTTTGTTTAATTTTCACAACTATGTTGTTTGTTTACACGCATGTAATATTTTTGTTGCGGTTATGCATGCGTAAAATTTGAATAAAATCTTTATAAGAATCACATAGGGAACAAGCTGTGAAATCTCAAGAATCTTTATGAAGTAAAGCCTCACAGCCTATAACTGTAGGCCCAGCGTGTGACAAGCAAATTGACTGTTGTAATGAAATTAGACTAGGCTGATGCAAGGTGTCTCTTACTGCTCCCCGGACACCCGCAGAGATGTGTAAATGAGAGCAGGTCATATTTATTTGCACTGCACATTTATTCGACTTAGCATTCATGGGACCTGTATTGTCAGTGAATGTTAGTTTCAGTGCTTATTATTACAGATCTGTGTTCCAGAAGAAGAGAATAATGTAACTTCGATTACAGGAAATTGCTGTTTTGTGCAGATAGAGAATATATTTGTGGATTGGAATCAAGCAGCATCAAAACAAAAATAATAATAATAATAATAATAATAATAGCAAACAACAACAACAACCATATTACTACTACTACAACTAATAATAATAGTAATAATGATAATAATAATATACATGTATATGTATATAAATGCCAGGTATACCAATTAAACTAATATGGCCCCAGGTTAATGACCCAGCTTGGGGTGTTTTTACCCCAGTATTTGTAGCTTGTCCCAAGGCAGCCTGTCCTAGTACAGGGAGATTAATTAACAGGGTAATGATTAATGGCTGTGATGTCAAGGGCAGGTCCTCGACCCAGGGGCATGACTGATGGAGGGACCCGGCCCTTTTTCCCTGTAGATTATGGCCTGCCTGCCATGTACCCTGGTGTTTCTAAGATACTTATCCATGTTTATCGTTTATTTTATGTGCATGTTTCAGAAACTGGCTCACAGGGGGTGTAAATGAACAAGGTAAACACTCAACCAAAGCCTTCAAGGACTAATTGTAAATTATAGCCACCTGCTTTCATGCACATAGGTTTATATACGGTGCCAGTCTTAAGTACAAATAAAAGCTATGTTTTCACACAACCGTAGTGGGCAACCGTTGCTGCATCTGCCCATTTCTGTAATTAGTCCATGCTGGATATTAATTATTGATGGCAGTGTTAGCTGGACAGCAGAGTCCATTAAAAGCACTGCAAACTGGCTGTAAAAAAATGGAATGAATCACTGTTCAAGTAAGGTCAGAAAGAACGGGAATGCATGCCTTCTTAGGCGTATATCAGCATAACCTGGCTGAATTCATGTGATGCTGTTATTTAGGAATACGGAACGTTAAATAAAGGTTAACATGACGCCCAGAGTGCGTACTATTGAGGTTGGCTTTGCCATGGATTGGCATTACTAACCTTTTTTGCTTTGATTGCCTATTTGTATAAGATTAGTGGAAAAAATCGTACCTTGTGAATACGCCTGAATGGAGCCACTTTGTGGTAGCATGGCAGACTGTTATTTACATTTAAGTAACGATATGGCACCACTGCTCAGTTTTTCTGCCAGCAGACTATTCTCTATAATTATGCTTACAGCTTACGGTGTTTCTTTCTCTGTTGCTACCAATCCTTCACTCATTTTATTTATTTATGAGCTATAGCCCGAGTTTAGATCTTTTCCATATTCCATATGGATGAATTGTCAGATTTACAAAGTTGTTTTTAATGAAAATCCATTTTTTAATGAAAATTTTAATGAAAATGTAGGTCTATTTGAATAATACAGTTAGTTGTGGAGAAGCTAATAGGTGCAGTATTGTAAGTGAACGTTTCGGTGAATTTCAGTCATAGAGTTCCTTTGATCTTTGACCTCGTCTATTTATTAAATAATTGTGGGGGGGAAATATGTACAGGCAAGCTCACCATCTCTGTGAGTTTTGTCTAATAAATGTTACACGATTATCGGTCAGTACTTCAAACGAGCTGTGAGAATCATACAAAGGAGACTGTAAATTATAAAGTTATTTTGCAAACAAAATAATTAAACAATTACTGTCTTCATATGACTTGTTGTACCTTATTAACCCTCCTGAAAGTTCCACATTGTTGCAGATTTGTGTGCATACAAGGAAACTAGAACAGAAAGATGCCACAGTATCGACATACTTGTGTCGTGACCCTGTAATTTAAAATGTCAATAAAAATGGCAGCCAGTTACTTTCATGCTTGCATTATCGATTCAGGGGGAAAAAAAACTGGAGGTTATTTTCTGTGATATTAAACATCTTGAAAACGTTGTTTTGATTGCTTTATGGCTGACACGTCATGCTCCTGCTCAGAAGTGGGATTAAGGAGGATGGATTGAAGAGCCAGAATGATACATTTGCCATTAGGTGAATAACAGAGAACATGTGTGATGGTTCCCAGATGCCATGTCTGTGCTCTTTTGTGGCTTTTGGGGCTTTGATGTGAGATAAATCTCCAGTTCAATATAGTTTACTGGCAGAGTTATGGGAGATCCTGTCAATTGTTTTATTTTTTTATTTTGTTTTATCTCTATTTTTTTGGGGGGGGGTGGGGGGTGGGGAAGGAGTCATAACCAGGAAAGAGAGAGACAGAACAGGGAGACAAATGTGAAATGTGATGCGTAAATGAATATTTAAGGACTAAACAAATAGCTTTTTTGTTTTGTTATTTTTGTGACATTTTTGATTTTCTGACAGAATCTTAACAATTGTGATTACCTAAATTTTAAAAATGACTATGTAAAGATGCGTAATCGCAGTATCACCTCTTCCTGTATCCCAGGATAATTGTATAATACTGGACACAACCTAAGCACCATGTGCCGTTTTCTGCCCATTTATAATGCCCCTCTGGATTATGGGTTATCAGAAAGAGACACTGTTCCAGGAACGGCACCTTAGAATATTTATTCTGTTTTACTGTCCATATGAAGCCCAAAGTTCCAAGTTAAAATCGAGTTTATTTGTGGCTGTGATATTACTTTTGTGCACAAATGTGTGCCTGGTCATAACTGTGACATGAAATCTTTAGAAAGCTGCAAACAGGCCAGTAAAATGGTTGCAAAGTACTGTTTTCGGTGACACATTCCCCTGTGGCATGACCTGCACATGCCCCGGATAGTGCATCTTCTAAGCTGATAAATCTCTAGGCCTTTTAGTGAAAGCAGCTAAAAGCTGTCACATCGTAAATTATACAGGAACTGAGCCACCAGGAGTCCCTGCACATGGATGTTAAGGCTAGAGGGGGGCTTTTAATTCATTGCTTTGTCTCCTCCCTAATTTGCTTCCTTTCTGTTTGTTGGATGAAAGTGGGGTATGCTTTCAGATTTCCTGAAAATGCTTCAGGTGCCTGTTGGAAAAATTTGAACAATAGCTGGCGGTCAGCTAGCGTTTAGCGTCTGATGATGACTTGTCATTTTGAGAAATACTGGAAATACTGAGAGGAAGACTGCTGCCCAGGTGGATACCCCCCCCCCCCCCATGCCCCCCGAGCGATGCAAACAGACTGTTTTTGATTGATAATAATTCATAATTTGTATTCTGCATTTTCATTTAATGTCCCAATTTCCTGTTTACACTCCTCTCTTTTGGAATCTGGCCTCTCAACAAAATGAACAAGTGACTTGCGTTTACCCTTACATTCTGGATTGTTCCATCATATGTTCCAGTGAGGAAAGACGTTCCTTGAGCCAGATTTAGAAGTGGTTTTAGAAGAAGGACATTGTTTTTATGATCATTAATTTCACACAGTGGTTTTAAATATGGGTGAAACGTCCTTTGAGATTTTATTGGTTTGATTTTGTTTGTACTGATCAGCGTTGGTGCATTTAGTCACCCAGAGCACAACATATATTTTTCTGTATCAGTGCTTTTTAACTGCAGTTTTGGTTAACTGGTTCACATCTGATGATGTTTTGCTGACTTAATACTTGAAAAGGTCATTTTTGATATTACTAGTGTTTGTTCTCACTATCAGGCCTACAATTCCTGTTTTATTTCTCTCTATCACTTTCTCAGACTATTTTTTATATTTTTCGTTAGATCTCTTTCAATCCAGTAAGTCAGTTAGAAAAGAGGTTCGTCGAATCAAGTACGAGATATCACTCTGAAGCATTTTCCCACTGCTAGTATGACCCTGCAGTGTTTTTATATAAGCAGAATATGCACATAAGTACTTTCAAAAGTACCTTTTTGTATTTCTGGGAACAGACTTTGACTCCCAGACCTGGAGTAGTTGATCTAATGCCACGTTTGGTGACCCGAGTAAACAGTCACTCTCGAATCCCATTGCAATAGTGCTGTTGACTCATCGTTTTGGGAGTTTATTATTTTCTCGTTAACTAAGCTTCCTTCCAGCCTCTTGCCTTCGAAGGGTCTGTTGCTTTGAAGAGGCTCTCTGCTCAGTGGTTCACTTTAATGTAATAGTTTGAAAAATTGGTGGGGCACATGCTGAAGGGGATGGATCGCTAGCATGCACACTAAGAAAATCGATTTATTGTGTTAGTCCGACAAAAACCGGACTTTTAAAGTACATGTAAACATGTTAATCCGACTGACATCACACTAAGCTGAATTTCTCTTAGTTGGACTAAGACACTCATGTAATGCAATTGGGAGTCAATTTACTCCTGCATGTATACGTTTAATCGGACTCAAACTGGCCGAGGCGTTCTGCGCATGCTCCACGGTCCCCCCCCCCCGGGCTTTTACCCAGAAGTAACAGAAGTGTACCAAAATGTATGGCTCTGTAAAGCTATCCAATTCACCACTCAACTAAAGGGCGCTTTTCCACTGCACCAGGTACCGTACTTTTGGTACTTCAAGAAGGTACAAAAGTACGGTACTTCATGGTGTTGGTTTCCACTGGTATAGAAAGCAGCGCCATATGACATTACAATGCAATTGTATATATATATATATATATATATAGGGCTGGATGACGTGTGATATTAATACCAACATCACATGTTATGCACATCCAATTCTTACGTTGCTAGTCAGCTATACTACAATCAGGCTTTTTCTTACCTTCAATTTGGTACGAAAATTATAGCACAGGAAGTTTGTCTCATTAAAATATTTTTACTTTGTCAAAGGGCAAAAACCTAGGAAGTTTTGCAATTATTATTCATTTTCAAGATAATCTAGTATGTTTAAAAGTCAGTTTACAGTTTACCTCCCCTGCTTTTGAATGAACGCTGCATGCTTTCTCCAAGACAATCATAATCATTTTCATCCTTGCTGTTTAAATCTCGGTAATCAACTCCAAGATGGGTTTGTGAGACATTTATGTTGAATTCCTTTATGTTTCATAAATACCCCAATATTTATTACAACAAGAGCACATTGCAATATTTGAAAATTTCCCAATACCCTAATAGTATATTATGCAAAATACTTTATTTCTTGTTATGCTATTCTGATCTTGTTATATCTGTTCTTCTATCCAGATCACAGTTAAAGCTTGTGTCACTTAACCTGTCCATGCGGCCATTATAATTTATTTCTTTATGTCTGTGGTGTAAGGGGTCAACCGGAAAAAGTCCAATACTAACAAGCTGAAAGGAGCCATATCACCACCTATCATAGTGGAGTTAGACATACTTCCATCAATAAATCTATTCCCCTCCCATGCATGTATACTGGGGCAAGGACAGCAGTGCCATTAAATGGTCAAGATGTAAGCATAGCTCAACTTAGCTGCACATGTAAACATACTGGTTTTATCAGAGCTTTTCCTGGTGTCATGTGGCTTGGAAACACATGCAGCTGTTAGCAGAAACTACATTAAAGTTTGAGAAATGAGTGAACGCTTTACATTAACTGCATCTTCATAATGTCTTTAAAATTCATTTGTAGAAAATTAATGAGTAAGTAAGTGTACCATAACATCCTAACACTCTATTATGAGCAAAGTATGAGGACATTTGGCCATTACAGCCACAGGAACTCTGATAACATTCTATATCCATAGGCATCAACATGGAGTTGGACCCCACTTTGTGTGTCTGTGGGAATTTTTGCCCATTCATGCAGCAGAGCTTTTGTGATGTCAGACACTGATGTAGATCGTGAAGACCTAGCTCGCAGTCTCATTCTAGTTCAAACCAAAGGTATTCAGTGGAGTTGAGGTCAGGCGTCTGTGCGGGCCAATCAGGGTTTTCCACACCAAATTCACCCAATCATGCCTTTATGAAGCTTGCAGGGAAACACAGAATTGCATACGATTCTGTGGAAGATATAGCTGTGCTGCTCATGCTTGTATCTTCTGTGCAGTGATATGATTGGTGTGTGGAGTTTGGTTACAGAAAATAGTTCCTACATTAAACTACTCACTACAAAGTCTGTGAATTATCTTGCATAACCGGATCAGAATTTCCAGTAAGAGACACTGCTGTGGAATTTTTCTAATGTATTTTTTGGTGCTTCAATCACCACAGAAACAATACCATTCATTCCCATTATGTTTGAGAGAAGATGGACATTTCTGGGGGGCGATATCTCCAAAACTAGGCAGCTCCCAGCAGAACAGCCTAGATTGATAGATAGTACTAAAGCCCCTGTAAAATCTTAAATCTTAAGTCTAAAATCAGTTCGGGGCGAGCTGCCTGTTTAACAGTTCTATAGAGTTTAAGTCAGGGGATTCTGGGGTCCAAGTTACCTGTCACAGCACCCATGTCAACCATGCGCGTCCACTGCGTATGTGCATGATAACTGACAAGGTATTTCCATCTAGTGGAATGTATGTGAACTTTGTCTTTTCAATTCATTCAGCTCAAATCAATAAATATCAATAGCTCTGGAAACCTCTTCTAATCTATATTTGTTCAGGATTAGTTAGCTAAACTAGTACATTATATATTATTACGAAACCCCTAAGAGGTCGGGGTGAAAAAATATTTTTTGAAATAGTTTTCCATTACTAATAATAACTGTAGCTACAGTGTCTGTTTACAGTACAACTAATCCACCAATAAGTATTAATTTAAACAATACAGGTATGTCCAGTTAAGTGTGCTTTAAGCATTACACTATAGGGGACAATGTGCACCATGTAACTTTAATGCATGTGTTTTTATACATATCTATTAATGATGGAACTGTGTCAATTTGTTACCAGTATCTGTAAACAGGACATCAGGGCTATTGAACGTTGTACACACACCAACATTATTTAGGGTTATCCTTGCTGTGGCGTTGCAGCAAATAGCAAGTGGACAAGTACTGCAAAACTACTGCAAAAAGCTTTCCCCAATTTGACCTTGTCAGGGCTTAGTATTTCCCACCTGTGTGTTGATGGTTATTGATTTGTTCTCTGTTGATTCTATCTGAAGTCCACATGCATTTTATAAAAGCCCTATTTCTTCCTCTCTGGTCCCGTTTGCCATCCCACCTGCAGGAAATCTGCCACTTCACTTCCCTGTGTCCCTGGTGCATAAGCAAAATGTTCATGAAGAACATTCATTTGACGAGAGTCCTCTATGACTTTGGAATGGAACTTTCTGGTTGTTCTTAATTTCCTGCTCAATGCATTGTAGTGAATGTTCCTGCTCACACAGAAGTTCATGTGGCATAATTCTGAGACAGGCAACCAACAGGCATTTTAACTCAAAGGACAAGATTTATTTTTGCCACAGATCAAACTCTGACCTTTGTTTGAACTTGAGGAAAAAAGATGGTCAGTTAGGGTATGAGGTACACAGACAAAAAAAAAAACATAAATCACAGGATTTCTGGTTCTGGTCTTTAATCTTAAAAATTTGTGGATGATTTTCTAACCTACTGTCTGAAAAGCTTTGTATCATATTAGAACCTGCTCCAGGAATGTTCTGGAACAGGTTTCCTTAATTCAGTCTTTGGTAACCCTCAGACAGCATACCAAGATCACAAAATTTCTGGTGCAGGTGTTTCGGGAGCTGCGAGGGAGCAATAATAACTGTCTGGGGCTCCCCCAGGACTGGATTGAGAAACAACGAAGGTCATTAATTTGAGCTACTGATGCCTTTATAGTAAAATTCTTGTTCTCTTGCTTTTCCTGATGATGAAAGACCTCCTTCAATCATCCCTTGTTGATTGCTGGTGCTGGTTAGAACACAGCCGTAGGTTTTCGATCTTCAGAATCCCTGTTCAATATATCAGACGCAGATAGCATTTGAAATCCTTTGTCTGACTCTGTAAATTGTGTTAGACTCTTACCATACAATAGTAACTAGATTCTTAAAACCGCCACATTTCATAATCCTCAAATTGTATTGTAGGTCGGTAATCAAACATTTTGAATAAGCAGGATTTCGTTTTCTGCGAACATTGTGCCGTTTTGTGACAAATCAAGGGGTTCACCTGTAGACATGTCCAGAGGACAATTCTTGAGCTTGAATTTTAAATGAGTGTCCAGAGATACTGAATATATTTCACATTATTCCCTGAGTATCCCTGTTTGTTTATAGGCCTTCCTGCACCGTAATGCTGCCTCTATAAGGAGATGTTCCACACGGGCACACCGTGTGTAAATCTGTGTAAATGTGTCACTGCACTGGCCTTTCTGGGGCAAATTCATAACTGAGCAATCTTTGATTTATGCTATGACCCTATAATAAGAAAAAAAACAATAAAACGTCTACACATCAGTCTTGCTTGACATTTTTCATCCTATCTGATGTCAATAGCATGGTATTTCTTCTTTGTTTTTTTAAAACATTGCATTATGAAGATACCTTCATAATGCATTATAATGGTCGGTATAACAATAAAGAATTACAACATCTTATATTGACAGTGATAAAGCATAAGAGTTGATTGTAATGCTTCCTAAGCACCATTGAAGCTCTCCTGTATAAACCACTGTAGATACTAACATAATGCATTCTACTGGCCAACATAAGAATTAACGATGCATTATGAATGTATCTACAGTGCATTATAGATCAGAGCTTTATAAAGCATTCATAATGCATGATATGGCTATAATGTGTTATGCCTTTTTATAAATATTTCGAGTCATGTTTATAATGGTCTATGAATACATTATAATGTATTGTGAATAGGTTCTTAGATTCTTATAGACATGCCATTCATAGAAAGTGTTACTGTTTTTAATCCATTATCAAGCACTTTGTAATTCAACTGCATTTGGGAACAAATTTACCAAATATCGATATCATCCATTCTTTTTTTAACTTTATAAATGAATTTTTGTAATGTTTTACTATATACATTATATCAAGAATTAAAGTAGACGTGTTAAGATGTACTGTACTTTATTTTGGCACTTGGTCCTTGCTGAGACACTTCAGGAAAATGTGCACCTTGTTCCAAAAACGATAAACCACGTCTCCTATGGGAAAATATACATTTCTTTTTAGTGACCATCAAGCACTTTGTAATTCAACTGCATTTGGGAACAAATTGACCAAATATCGATATCATCCATTCTTTTTTTAACTTTATAAATGAATTTTTGTAATGTTTTACTATATACATTATAT
>JABFEB020000079.1:13860837-13873340 GCA_019775895.2 Stomatorhinus ivindoensis
CCCCCCCCCCCCCCCCCCCCCCCCCCGCGCAGGATCAGGCCTACATGACGGGCAGGACGTTACAAGGCCAACCAAAGCACCTACAGTATGTCTTAGTTATGACAGATCACATTACAACTTGCTTGGATCATTAATTGGAGTTTGGAGTGTTCTTATAAGTAAAAGGTTAGGTCCCCTCAGATCCTGGTTTAACTGGACAGGTCATGCGGAAAGGTCATGTCCTGTGGATGTAGGGTTAGGGAGATGATCAGGAATGCCTGAGGTGCATTCTTAATGCTAGTTTGGAAGTTAAGGCAGTAAAACCTCACATAGTTACTCCACTTCAAGTGAATCATTACATAAATTACGTGGGGTCACTTCCATTGAATTAGTCAGCTCCTGTAGCTAAAAAAGTAGAGCATTATATTAAAACCTGAATATTATGGGTTACAATCCCAATGAGCATGTATTAAAAATTGTAATCCCCCCCCCTGATCATTAAGTCTCTTTGGATAAAAGTTTCAGGTAAGTGTAATGATGTGTAATGATGTGCTGTTACTGTGAGTGTTTGGTCAACCTCTGAGTATCTAGGCCGTTTCTTGAGGGCTGTGATTTATCAATTTACCTTTAATAAAATAACCAATCTGTTATGCATGAATGCATTCATCTTTTAATGGCTTATTCTGATCGGGGCTGTCGGTGTATGTGGGCAGGGAAAGTAACTGAGATATATACATGTACTATACTGTAGTCTCATGAAAAATTTATGGTTAGAATTACTCATAAGATTTATCTTTATATTCGACCTGTAAGAGCTGATTTTAATATGTAATATATGGAAAACGACACCATTGCAAATATGATCGGTTAAATGTCAGAGTGACCACTATCACTCCGAACATATACAGACCTGATATGTAAGCATTCTTTCATCTGATTTGTTACCATGAAAAATAATGAGGCAATTTGATGGCAGTAAACCAACTCGTACTCACTGAGGTGTCATTTTACTCACACCTGTGTCTCTTTGGTTTCTTTCACATCTTAATTGTGCCTTTTGAGAGGTTTCTGCCGAGTATTTTTTGTGCTCTACACTGTATACCTTAGAAATGTGCTTTTTTTCAAATTGGAGGGGGGGGGTAACAAATTGTCCTGAGGGGGCTTCGGAATTGGTGACATCTGACTGTGGGTTTGGTTGGGGTTTGTCTGAAGGCTTTTGGCATTAGTATTCTGCTCCTGCTTTGTCTGATAGGAAAGTCCTGTAGTGCAAAGTGGACCATCCATCCTTATAGATGAGCCTTATCATACCGGGGTGCCATTATTCATATTAATCAAGAGGTGGAGTGACACCATAGACATGAATCTCTGTTACTCCATGTGAATAGTTTATAAGTATGTTTGGAACTTATAACTTCTGATACTTCTAGAGAAAACCTGTTAGATCTGCTTTCAGGAGGGTGTGATAATTCAGCAAAAATAAATAAATAATGATATCCCATGTGACTGTTAAATACAGCAAAAAGTAAAGCCGGTAATTTCAGCGGGAAGTAAGTCCTTCACTAAATACTTAATTTTATGTGCTTAAATGGAGATACTAGGGTACTGAAATAAAGTAAAAATGTGCAGTTTCTCTGCCTTTTCTGGTTTCTAACATTGTCCTTTGGTACCAGTATAGCGTACATTATTCAGACGCAGCTTAAAGGGATTCTTCTCATCAAAGTTTAGCATCTGCAGAGAAAAGAGTACAGAAGTGTGTGTGTGCGTGTGTGTGTGTGCGTGTGTCCTGATGTTTAATGGCTTTCCCAGGGGATCAGAAAAGCAAGGGTTGTGACTGCAATCAAAGTTCACTCGAGTTGAAAATGGGGGAGCTGGTGGCGCAGAGCTGCCTGGGAGTTCTCAGTGTGCTGCTAGCTGACACAGAGATACCCGAGAGCTCAGGGCTTATGGGAAGTAGGAGACTTTCAATTTAAACCTAATTTGCAAGTAGTGCAGATTAACCCAGCATGCACCGGTTTTTAGTCCGTTTTCATCGGTTATTGAATTTCAGCTTATCTGTATTGCTACACTATACTTTCAAAAGCTTGATAAAGGTTAAATTCAAGAGGATATGGATGAAACACAAAATATTAACTTCAACAATCATCTGCATTCGCTGGATGCCAAGTTGTGCTTTAAGTCTACAGACAATTTTGCAAAATGCTCACGCTTGTTTCCTTGGGAGACAACATTTTAGAAATTAGGCAGGTGAAATTTTGCTTGGCTTGCATGTTTGTGCAGGGGACCCTGTCTCAATGGAAAGAAGCTTGAGCGAGAGTCTGTTCCAGCCTCTGATATCATTGGTCATATTAGTGTGTAACTGCTGGTAGCTGTTTCCCATTAAAGAGAACGGCATAATACAAGACTTTTACTATACAGGAAATTAGCATCCTAATGATGAAGAAAAGTATGTATAATAACAATTGTAATATTACACTAATTGGAAGATTAATTAAACATACTGGTGGCCAAACAGTTCAGCTAATTATTGCTTGTAGTTGAGGGCAAAACAATTTTCCCTCCATCTTATAAGGTAGAGTAAAAAGTTAAGCCCCTGAAGGCCATAAATCTTAGCGAAGCACTGCTTGGCCAGAATACAGCCTTCCCTGCTTCTTAACAGATTACCCCCAAACAAATTTGCACGCAACAAATGGGTAACTGCCTGCCGCAGGCATTTAATGGGCTTTTAAGCATCGCTCAGCATAGACAAGCACCAAGGCACCAGGAACGCATGCAAATGCTGTGATACGGTATCTCTGCCAGCGCTCTGCACCGGAGCGGGACACTGCTGTGCCGTTACCATGGAAATGGCAGCTGGGCCTCTCAAGAGATTTACTTTGCATATGGGCATCATATGTCAAGTGTTATCACTAATATTTAGCGTTCTCCCCCAGGAGTGCAGAGCCTGTCCTCTGAATTTGACCACCATCACTAAAGGTAAGCTGCCGGACATGGTGTTAATCTCCTCCAGGGGCCTGTGCTATGGATCATGTACTTCTAAATGCACTCTGTTGTTGCGTGTTACCTAAGGCTCCTAAGAATTGTCCGTTAAACTGTAACACAGCTCCCCGTCAGATTGTAGGCCTCTTCTGGGGCCCTTTCCCAGAGTTGCACAGCAGCAAATTGAGCAGGAATGTTATACCATGGCTGACAAACAAACTGATCTGACCTCCAGAGTTTCAGAACCCCGCTGCTGTGTCTTCAAAACGTCACATCCCACCATCTCACCTTTAGTGATGCGGAGATGTGACACCCGGATATTTAAAGTCGGATTTAAAAGCCACTCTGCTCTAAAATGCCAGTAATTTTCAGCAGCATGGAATCAACTACATTGGCAGGCTGAAGAGCCTTGGAATTTTTTTCCTTTCTTTTTTTAATGTGTGGAGAATATATAAAGAAATAAAATATTAATGAAGTAAGGTAACACTTGACTGGGGCGCTGATACTTAGAAAATAACTCACGAACTACTGAAGTACAGATCATGAACAAATCATGAACAAGCATAGTTGCTACTTCAAATAAAAGATGTCGATTCAATAATGAGGAACAAACATGAGATCGGAATTTCACTTGTGTTAGTCATTACTTGTTGCTTCAATAATTCCTTAGTAGAGCTTGGTGGTGGATGGAATGCTACAGATCCTTTTCCCAGACTGGGGGGGGGGCGGGGTAAACAGGCTGTTTGACGGCTGCTGTGAAATGAGGAATATATTTGCGTGGATGTGAACAGTATATACAAACTAACTCTACATGTATATTTCTCAAACATTAGTTTTGTGTCTTAAAAGGACTGATCCATCTAACTCAAGCATTACAGGTTGGTGTTTTGCCAGACTGTCTGCTTCAGTATTCATACTATCTGCAAAACATTCATGTTGCTTAATGCAAAATGCTTCTTTTCGGCTTATTAAATGTGCGGTACTTTGGGGATTATGGATGCAAATTGACTAGCAAGAACATTCTCTTCTGATTCTGGTGGGGGACACCAATTTTAATTGATGATGAGTGGTTCACTTGAAGAAACGGTAGGGATGAGTCAAACACCCGTCTGAAGAAGTCCACACTCATTGGAGCGGAAAGGTTGTGTGCGGTAATGATTTCAGTCAACCATTTGCTAGGCTGATGTATGAGCTACTGACTTGCACAGTAAGTTGACCTTTGGGAGGCAGGTAAATTGCTTAGAACTGGGGAAAATATGCAAAACAGTTCCTCAGCTGAAGACTTCCTGAGTTATTTATACCAGAATTTGAATTAGTCTTGCATTGTAAAGTAGCCACTTACTAAACTTAATTTCTTCTCTTTTTAATTTTTTTTGGTAAAATGCCATGTTCAGCACGGTTCATTCATACAAATTTTTTGCTCTGATTTATTAGTCATTAAATTCCTCTGGTTTGAGTGCGTTGTTCCAGACATTTCCTGGAAACCCCTGTCCCTCACACCACCGCCCAATTGCAATCTGTCAAGAATCACCCAAATAACCTACACAGGTCAGCACCCATACTACTGATTTCATTGCCTTGTCTCGAGCGCAATGGCAGCAGCTGAGGCTGGCCTATAGGAATGGAAGGTGGAGTGACCGTGGTAAAGAGGCCCCTCCTCCGCAGATTTATTACACATTGAGGGGGAGTGAAATTTTATAGCAAACTGTATGGCTTGGCTTTGCGCCATCAGCCCACTCGCCCCCAAGCTTTTTTATTGGCCTGTCACTTTTGATGTCCGTGCTCGCTCACTCTCCCCTCTGCCGCTGACACTGTGGGTTCCAAAATGCAAGCAGAGAAGGTGCCTGCGTTGGACTTCCTGGTCCTGACCAATCTCAGACAGGAGATGTTGTGCCGTAATGGTCACAAGTCAAATGTATTGTTTTATGGTAGATTGGAGTACATTGGAATGGCAAGGGTGTTTATTTGACTTTGAGTTGGTGTAATCCTCATAGTCACCATCATGTTTTTTGTATTAGCATTCAAGTTAATACAACCACGGCCATGGAGAGGATTTAAGAGGTTATGCAGATGAGTAACATATTTAATACACTGCGTTAGAACATTCAAGCAATCTTAAGCTCAATACTGGGTAATGACATGACCTCAATTTAGTTCGCAGAAACACCAACAGAGGCAGCTATGCAAATTCAAAGGTGTTTAGTCTTTCGGACCAACTCTGTCATATCACTATTTTGTTGGAAGTGTTTAAACTGCGGTAAAACAAATAATTCGAATAAGCATCATCTCCACTCGTGCTGTTAGGGGTGATGTACTTACTGTTGTACTTACTGCTTACAGCTTTCTCTGAGTGCTGCGGCGGTGAGCAGTGGGTCTGAGCTTATTAATGACCTGATCCTAAGTTCCTCCAGCCTTAGGTAAGCGAGGTCTTATCTTGGTTGAAAGTGATACCCACAGTCTTTAGTCTTCATGTCACCCACTTTCACAGCTAAGGAGATTTTGGATTAAGCCTGACACTCTGCTCAGGCGCACAGCAGCATCGCCGCAGACCCTGCATCCTAAGCCAATCGCTACTTTGATGCTTTTGCTCTGAACTGGCTTTAGCGACTTCTAGAATAACTTTATCTATGTGCTAACACCCAATATACAACAAACCTGCAATTGTGAATATGAAAAGAAACAACTGAGTACAGGAGCAGATTATGAATCTCTATCTATCCATGCACTTTATAGCTACCTATCCAGTAAGGGGTCGCAGTGGCTCCGGAGCCTACCCTAGGAAGTGCAGGGCGCCACATAGGCGATCGCCTAGGGAGCCATTTAATTAGGGGGTGTGAAAGAGAGAGTGGAAAAAAATCTGAAGAAATATCTCTGGGTTGCATTCCACAGTTACATTACATCATTCAGTTACATTACAGTTATTTGCTCTACTTATCTTGTGAAATATGCTAGCTAGCTAGTTAACAGCCAACACACTGTGCTATTGATGTTTTTAATACAACGGAATTGACAAAATTAGTTCTATGGTGCTCTGGGGTGGGGTGAATCTTGCCTAGGGCACCAGAGCATCCAGGGCCGGCTCTTCAGCAGGGAGGTGCCCTTACAGGGATGCCAGCTACAGAATGGGGCACACTCCAACACGTCTGATTACATGCTATGGCAATGTTCACAGATTTTCTGCTGCCGAAAGAGGTTTTGGTAACTTTGATCAAAGTGAGCCGAATGAACCAAATAAATTTTAAACTGTGAGACTGCAGGGGGTTTAATAAATTCTGTGGCCAGGCAGCCAATGTACAGTGAAAACGATGTATCTTTAATGATTGTCCCTCTTCCCCCAGCTTTACAAAGTTAAGCATCAATGTCACTGTCTTCTGAATAATTAAACGCCACTAACAAGAATAAATATGAATTGAGATGTGAACACTTAACCCCTACATTGGCTTGGCCTTCATCCATAGGCTTAGTCTCCATCATTGAATACGTTCAGATACTGGTTCAAAAACTCATTTATAAAATAAAAATATAATCCTGGAAATGCTAATCCAAGTACTTCCAAGAGAAGTAGGGCTTTAGTCATCATTTTAAAACAACCAATGACTCAGCTGTTCAGATATCTAGAGGAAGTTCATTTGACCACACAGGTGCCAAAACATGAAGAGTGTCATTTTGAAGGTTCTAAATAAATGACTTCACTCCTAGTCTGTCTTTGCTCATTTAGAAATCTAGGACATTTATTCCGTAGCTCATACATTGGCTCTAGATTCCGTCCTACATCCCACTATGCTTCTCTAATTATCTGAAGTAAATAATTAACCGCCCTCTACCAATTCACTTTATAGCTGTGTGCTTTCCCCCAGACTGAGGTGTGATCCATCATGCACATGTCCCAGATGCTACACTGTTTATGCTGCTTGTATTCTTTAGTGGCCTTTGTTGAACTGTTTAGGTTTTTTTTTTAAAAACAGCATTTTTAACAGCATGTCATCATAGAAACCTGCCTAAAACCTGCCTGGAAAACATATACAATAGGCATTGCGTGCAGTGTGTGGGGTCTTTGAAGATGTAGGCAGCCTCAAAGACCCCACACACCTTCAACATAGACTGTTCACACTTCTCCCCTCAGGACGGAGGTACAGAAGTGTGAAATCTGGAACCTCCCAACTTAACAACTCCTTCCCCACTGTCATCAGACTCCTTAACAGGATAAACCATTAAGCTGATATTAAAATATTTGTTTTTCTCATGAACTTGAGAATTTTTTTGAGAAAATATATCAGTGAAATGCAGTGTCTGGAGATGGGCTCTATGCTTATGCACCAAACACCAGTTCAGAGTATCTGGCCGCTTTGGGGCCCCGTCCAGGACTCCATCCAAAGCCTCCATCTGGAGACTCCATTTGTCACCCTTCCCATCTTCTGAATCTGTTTAAGGGCAATTCTAAGGGAATTTTGAGCAAAAATAGAGCACTGAAATAAATAATTAATAAAGAATAAACCCGCAGATGACCCCCGAGCCCCAACCAGAAGGACCAGGGGCGAACTAGGGGGCAGGGTGGGTGGGACCCGGACCCCACGTCTGTGCCCCCTCCCCTTGTGGGACATGGACAGGCGGGGCAGCCATCAGGGCGGCCCTGACCGAGGCGTACGTGTACCCATGTCCCCGAGGGGTCTCACTTGAGCTCCCCCTCTAAGGAGGAGAGAGCGGTGGTGAGGTCGTCCGGGACCTCCTCGGGGCTTTGGGCCAGGGCTGGAGTCTCTGGGGCTGCAGGCTGTGCTGCCGGAGCAGGGGCGGCTGCGGGCAGGGCAGGCGGCGCAGACGCGCCCGATGCAGGCAGGGCAGGCGGCGCAGACGCGCCCGATGCAGGCGGCACAGATGCAGAGTCTGCCGGTGGAGCGGGCGGCTCTTCGGGAGCGCAGGCGGGAGGCATGTCGGGAGGCAGAGCCTCGCTCTTCCGTTTCTTTTTCTTCTTCCGCCCCGCTCGGGACGGAGGAGGTGTTGCTCCTAGTAGAGGTCGGCGAACCCTATGGAGATAATGAGCTCTTCCTCAGGATCACCTTTCTTCCCTGGTGTCTCTCGGGTCGACCCGCGCTTCTCGGGGGGGAAGGCGCTGCTGCTTCCTCTACCAGTACGGCTCGCCGCGCTCGACATCCCGGGAGGGGGATCCTGAAGCAGGAGGTCCGTGCTCTGGCTGGCTATCCATAGCGCTGGGGGGTCCTCCTGCACCTCTGGTTCTTTTAGCCAGTAGAGCACCTCCTGCAGCAAGCCGAGACGCTGGTACTCGACTTGCCGCGGTGCTCCGTTGCGGAGATCTGTCATTCTGTCACGTTGCAGGGGTGGTCGGGCGGGTAAGCAGGCACGTGAGGCAGGTATCAGGACGGGTAGCGGGGTTTATTCCAGGTAAGTGCAGGACAGAACAGGACTTCTCGGGAACCACATGAACAACACCAATGAACATCATAATGACAGATCTGGGGAAGACTGACTCAGACGTGGACTAAATACTCAGGACAGGCAAGAACTGATAGATAACAGATGATTGCAATCAGGATCAGACATGAGGTAACGAGGGGGGCGTGACACACAGGAGGTTTGCACGGGCGGATCATGACAGAAAGTCCTAAATGAAAAATTATAAAAAATTATTAACCCATAAATAAATTATTTATATTTACGAAACTGTTATAAAATGTTAAGACATGAAAATACGAATGCGCCTGAGAAGAGCCACAGCCTGGTATGGTACTTAAGACTAGATGTACTTCGATGGTAATTTATTTATCATCGACAGTAACTGCAAATAACTTTGGGCTTGTCAATTTTCTTTGCTCATTTTTTTTCCCGAGCTACCATCCGACTCAACATGCGTTAATGGCATAAAAAAATTAGTCACGCTATAATGAATTCCCGTTGAGGCGCTATTATCGCTATAAGCGCTTTGACAACCCTAATATATATCTGTTTGTGTGTGTGTGTGTATGTATGTATGCATGAAAAATGGCTATTCCTTATGTTTTTTTTAATACATTTTGCATTATATTTTGCAGGATATTGGAGCAGACACTTTTGAAAAAATATATATTATAATGTCCATATATCCGCATATTTCAATAGACTTTTGTTTTCCAAGGGGTTGCCTCACGCCTCCAACTTTATACATTTGACGTCCGCCTCATATGGACTTTTCCACCCCCAGTTCAGAAATATGAATTGGAATATTCTCTGCTGTGTGTGTGTGAATTATATTTATATTACATTGTGGGGAGTAAATGTTCCCCACAGTGTAATAAAAACCAGACGTTGTGGGGACCATTTTTCAGGTCCCCACAAAAATCTGTCAATGCAATCAAAAAACTAAAAAATGCCAGAATTCACATATTTTGTTTGATTACTTATAGTTATGGTTAGGGCTGGGTAGGGATTAAGATCATCGTGTTGGGATTATAGTTTTCCGCATAGAAATGAATGGAGAATCTCCACAAAGATATAATTACAAACCTGTGTGTGTGTGTGTGTGTGTGTGTGTGTGTGTGTTCATGTTCCCCGTGATTGACCGGCAATACATCCAGGGTGTTTCTTAAAGCCCTGGGTTTCCTGAAATATGCTCCCGGCTCACCACAACCTGATGCTGGACTCATAATATGGAGTTTGCATGTGTAAAGCTAGATATTTAAGAATGAAATAGAAGTACTGTGATAAGGAAACGAGAGCTCCACCCTCCTGGCTGCCAGAAACCTCTGTGGTTCCAAGTCATTATCTATGGCCACAGACTTCTGTGGCATATTGAATTGTGCAAACAAAACACCCCCATGCCAGAGCAGGAATAGTTCTGTCAAGCTGTAATAGACACACAGAGATTAGTCATTGTTTTTCATGGGCTTAGCAGTGCAGCATGGTAGGTGATTAATGGGTATTCGGTGTCTATGATTATGCATTGAACGGTGTGAGTAATCCATTTTGTGCTGGATAAACTGCTACCTTTTCAGTGTATCCATCTTTCCATTTGGATCTTGCTTGGTTTTCTTGACCTCTTCCCAGCGGTTGTTTTCATTTTAGTGGCTTGTAGGTAATCTCCTCAGCATCCATATTCCTAGATATTTTCCCCACACTCTGACCCTATCGAGAAGATTGAATGCCCAGAGATAGCAAGCCTTCCTGACAGCACGCTATACATTTTTTTTATTAGCTAGTAAATGAATGGAGTGCAAATGAACTGAGTAAATATGGTGACATTTTGGTCACATGACATCGCAGACATCATAAATCCGTGTTATTTTCTTTCAATGCAAGGGGACTTTGAAGAAGAACCACCTGTCTTTCTTTTGACCTCATGTTCAGTCAGGATCTCCTGACTCTAGAAACTTCAGATGAGTCTGTGTTTGATGTCCTCCTGATTAACCAATAGCAATATTATTATTAACAATACTAAGTCATTAACAATAACCTAAATATATGAATATTGGTGTATTATTAACATGGTGGCCGATATGTCAACATGCTGAAAACAGCTCACAGCACAATGGAATTCAGCCACAAAACAAAATTTTCCAGGGGACAATGAAACGAGACAACTATTTGGGCTGGGTTATATAATGAATGCTCTTGGTATATCGATATATTTTCAAAACATGATATAGGATGACACAATACCATTTATATTGTTATACTTTTATAGAGCAATAGAAATTCTTCCTGGTTGTAAGCGACGCGAGAGCTGCATTTGTGAAGTTGCACACAATAGTATTCACACCTAAAATCAAACTATTTGGTTAGCGTTTCGCAGGTAATTTGATGGATGTAGTTAAGCTCCATTTTCATATGTAGTTCAGTTTATGTATTGTTAGTATTATTGATTTCTCTGTTGTTTAATTTCGTTAATTACCTCATTGGGTCAATTCATTTGATTTTAGTTCCACTTGTGTCTTGATATTCTGTGGGTACTTAAACCTGCTCTGAGTTTGTCTAAGCGCAAGATTATTAGTCTATTACTACTTCTGAGCATGCCTTCGAGTTGCTGCCTTTTGGACTCTTCTGTCTGTGTGATTAGCTGTGTACCAACCTGCTGTTCTGTCTGCATACTGCTGCTTTGAGCCCAGCCTCCTTTGGACCGATGAAGCTGCTAATTGCTGGATCCTGCATTTTCCTCAACATTGATTTTCCTACCTCTTTTGTATCTGTGTTTGCCCCTCCAGGGGGCATTGCCAGTAAGAGCTAGCAAGGATCACAGTGTATAGGTCCTGTGCTCTGACAGATAAACCATTAAGATATTAAAGTTTGTCATTCTCATGAACTTGAGAATTTTTTGGGAAAAATATTAATGAAATACAGTGTATGGAGATGGGCTCTATGCTTATGCACCAAACACCAGTTAAGAGTATCTGGCCACTTTGGGGCACCGTCCAGCACTCCATTCAAAGCCTCCACCTGGAGACTCCATTGGTCTGGTGGACTTTAATACTCATGTGGGTGACGACAGTGAAACCTGGAAAGGTGTGATTGGGAGGAATGGCCTGCCCAATCAGATCCTGTGCAGTGCTCTGTTACTGGACTTCTGTGCTATTCACAGTTTATCCATAATGACCAACATAGTAATAGTGTTCATAAGTGCACTTGGCAGTTAGATGATTGTTTTAGTAATCATATCGTCTAATTTGTGTCCACATTCAGGTGAAGAGAGGAGCTGAGCTGTTAAATGATCATCGCCTGGTGGTGAGTTGGATCCAATGTGGGGAGAAGGTGTCAGGTAGACCTGGTAGATCCAAACGCATAGTGAGGGTTTGCTGGAAACATATGGCGGGAGATCCCTGTTTGGGAGATCTTCAACTCACACCTCCGGCAGAACTTCTCTTGCATCCTGAGGGAGTCAGCGGACATTAAGTCTGAGTGGATCATGTTCCAGGACCGCAGAGCTGTGGCTGTAAGGTTGTTGGTGTGTGTTGCGGTTGCAATCCCCGAACCTGGTGGTAGACACCAGTGGTGAAGGGAGCTGTCAGGCTGAAGCTGACACCTCACTGAGATTCACCCAGAGTATAACTGCACTTGGACATTTCACATCAGCTCTATCACTCCGCTTTACAGCTGTATCTAAACCGTAACAATGCCTCCTTTCCAGCAACACAGAGCCAGTGCTGGGCTGATTCTTGCTTGGTGCATTTTGAGAACTTGCCCACGTAATGTAGGCATAAGTGAGATTAAAGTAAAGGTGCTATGTATTCGATTTTGTTAGATTTTTTAAAAAATCTGTATCTTATTACTGTTACCTTATAAATGCTATCCGATGAACTGTTGTATAAAAATAATTATTGTATTATGGCTGTGCTTATCTATACTCGGCATGTGGCCTCGCGCCTACAACCGAATCACAGCCGTACAACTGCACTCCTTCTTGTATGTTATTGCTTAATTTTAATGAGTTGTGCATGCTGTGAAGTATATTTATTTATACAAAGTTACAATTGAAGCTGTCACGTTGCATATAAGCGCAGCGTGCCTGGATGCGTGCGGCGTCGGGAAAACAAGGCGAATCGAGCCAGGAGTATCCAACACAAGGG
>JABFEB020000079.1:13876899-13893156 GCA_019775895.2 Stomatorhinus ivindoensis
AAAAACTCCAACAGATTTGTTAAACAAGATCTACCTCTCCTAAATCCATGCTGGCTATCCCTCAAAATGTTATTTGAGTCCAAGTAATCAACCATTTTCTCTTTGATAATAGCCCCCATAACTTTACCAGTTATACAAGAAATTACCTTAGTCATAAAAAGGATGAGAGGATAATCGCTGGGCTAACCTCACAGTACTCACAAAGTCTCCATACGAGTTGCCCATTTCGAACCAACCAGTCTCACTCCATGAGCTAAGGAAAGCACTCCGCGAGGCGTTGATTATGAAGATGGATGACTGTTACAAGCTCTCCTGGCAGCCGTGATATATTTATAAGGATCATCACGGGGAAGGCCTATGTTATTCATGCCCAGCAGATTTTATAAAGGCATCAGGCAGGAGCAATCCTTCAGAGGAACTCTTCTATAAATACACTGAGGCACCCGGCTCACAAAAGAGATTTTCTTGGTGATTTTGGTGGCCAAAGTCCCTTCACATTCATATTGATACTACAGGTTCCCATCCTATATGAGATCATCCCAGGAAGCGACCTTTAAGAGAAGAATGCTCACCTCTCCTACCTATCTGTCATGTTGGTGCATAACAGCGGCAACAGGACAGACAGGGCAGACAATGGCCTGGGGCCCCAAGCTGGGAGGGGGCCCCCGAGGGGGCCAATTAAATAGTACATTACAATGACATATCCGCTTTATTTGGGTATTCTGTTTCCCACTAAGGTTAAAATAAAGGCCTTGTGTTTATAAAATTCTGTTTGTTAATATTATTCATCTATACTTCACAGTACAATAAAGGCAATAAATGTTATCATGCCGAAGGAGGGGGAATTAGAGGCCCCCACTGAGTTTTTTTGCCTAGGGCCCCCAGAGTCCCTAAAATTGCTTCTGCATAACAGTCAAGGTCTTGAAGCTCTGTGACCTGGATTAAACTGACAGCTGTCTGTTTTAGTCCCAGGATGAAGGAAAGGGTTTCTGCATAAGACAGGAAAGTTATCTGAACTTGGGCTGGTTACCTTTGCTTTAAGAAAGCCTTTCTCTTTCTGTTGGACCTTGAAACCATGACTGCTGTTGTACCTGAGTACTTGCAAGGTTCTTCTCATTTCTGGTTCTGATTTCTTGGTAGCAGTAGTCTGTGACCGCACAGTAACTCCCATTGGTATGCCACCTCCATGGTGTCACACACCTTAAGCTGACGCTCAGAGAATATAGGGGCAGGCCAGGTGGAGTACAGGTAAATTCCCAGCTACAACTTCCTCGGGAAGTTCTAATCCTGGCTGTGAATAAATCTGCAGGATCTGTGTAGCAGCATGAGCAGAAACTGATGGAGAAGAAAACCAGTAACTGAGATGCTTCAGAAATACTCAGTCCATTCATTTCCTCTTCTGCTGACCAAGGCTGTTTGCTGTCATTCTCCCCCTTGGGGTTAAATGTTAAATTAGACAATTAAATAAAATAAAACAAAATAAACAGCAAAATTATATCCAGAAACATCAAGCAGATCTAGAAAAATCCCCAGAAGTAGCTTCCATTCAGGTCTATAAACCTGGATTTCCGAAATCTCAGACATACCATGGAATTACCACATTGCTCTGAGATGACCTATTGATCTTGGTCTATGTGTCATATGCTACAATGACGGCCTGCAGGTGACAAACCTATATCAACCCTCGCAATTTTCTCCATCAGCACAGAGGACAATATCGGGATGCCTGAATCGTGAATACCTCACATCAATGGGCATGGCCTTTTTTTCCTACTTACCTACTTAATTCAAAGAACATTGAACTTCCCTTAAAGTCCACCTAGAGGGTCAGTTAAGCACATGACGTTGTTGGTGACGGGAATGCAGGCTTCTGAATGCGTCTGAGATGACCTCAGTCGCCATTCAACACATCCTGTGAATGGCAGAGAAGAAAAAAAAATCGATTTTATTGCCCATGCCGTTTTGCATTTCCACCAATGCACATGACAATTCAAGTCGCTCAAAAGGGCAGCACTCTGGTATCTCCACCTGAACCATTACACACAGACACCTATATATAACACACCTATATAAGTGTGTGTTACTCCTGTTGAATACATATAGACGGAGGAGTATGATTGCGCCGTATATGTTGCAGATCTGCATTTCGTATTCACAGATCAAATGAGGCCGGCAGTAGGATCAATATAAGCGTGACCACACCGTAAAGCTTCACACCAGCATCGACACATAAATAAAAAATAAGCAGGCAGTTTATACGATGCCCAGACACAACGGTAGGGAAATGAGAGTTTAATTTGACATGGTGTGTGTGCTCGGACTCCTGACCTGACAGTTCTGTGGACACAATTGAATGATATCAGAAAAGTGACACGACTTTCCTGCTCTGTCTGCCCGGAGCATTAAGGTGCCTGAAGTCAGATTCTGGAGAGGGATGCTTTTAATACTGATGTACTCATTTCCCTCCTTCTTATATCGACCACTCTGCCATCAGCGACATCTTGTATGTTTCCACCCAGGTCACTTAGCTAATGTGTATTTAAGAGGTCAATTTCGACTGAAACCTATAAAAAAATCTTTATAAACATTACCAGTCTAACAAGATATCCAACAACAGACACTTTAGTCAAAACGGTAGGGCTAACCATACTGGAATATTCTGTAGTTCGCCCCTGATTTTTAAAAAATAGTTAATGCTATTTTAATAATGTTGAAACGACAACAACGAAGAGTTTTCAAAGGCTGGAACTATGATATGATATAATGATACCTCTGTAATCTATGATGTAATATAACGATGATTCAGTGTACCCTCCCTCAGGAGGATAGTAAATTAGAGTGATAGGTGAACCTGTGCTAAAACAGTTCATTCTTTTCTTAAGACTGTCAACGTGTGACATATGACTGTGAAAGAGGTGACATCAGCTGTATAAAAATAAGGGAAGGAATTACAAAGTGTGCGAGAAGTGAACTCGGCGGGGTAGGGGGTTATAGACAGGTGTCGTTCTCACCGTAATGCGTGTTTCTGCGTGGGTGGTGGGAGGGAGGAGCGATGAAGACGGGGCGTGTAAGGCACTGAGCCTCCTATTCTCCGGAAACAATGTCTGCGGGTTTCAGCCCGGCGATTACAACTAGAAGATAAAAATCGATTTCCTATTCATGAAATGACCTTTCGGTTTGGGTGTTTATCAGATAGTATTAGATCAGAGGTACCTGACGCTGATTACTGGCAACAAGTAAAATATTTATATTCAGTTTATGTTTATGGAAAATGTGTGACAACTATAAAAACCATAAATATGAAATGATTTCTTTAATCTTCCTGTATTATAAATATTCGAATATGCAACTAAATCGAAGACCGCAACTAAAAGGTATTTTATAGCATGTTATAAAATGATCTTATTAAAAATATATAGGTTTCCACATGAGGTCGAGTAATCAAAGGGTCTCAGTGGTGTTTTGGCGACCTCTGGCGGTGCAAAGAACGCACCACAACCATAAACACGTAAAAATCCAATGTCATTGATATAAGCTTTCAGTTTCCTGTAGGGAATAGTTTCATAATATCACTGATAAGAAACAAATTCACCATTACGTTAAACTCACTCTGATCACACGCAACAATTTTCTTTACAAATTTGTATAATCTTCTCTACACCATTGCAAACACTTGAGTCACTACGGGGGTGGGGGGGACGGTTGTTGGGGATCTATAAGCACGTGCGTAAATTACAGGGGGAATGGGTGGCATCAAGGCTAAAATACTCAGCATCGGGGCTAAAATACTCGGCATCGGGGCTAAAATACTCGGCATCGAGCCTAAAATACTCAGCATCGGGGCTAAAATACTCGGCATCAGAGTCAGAAATGTAACCATTTTAAAACCAGCAAGTTCCTATATATGCTGATCTACGGTCATATTTCCCAGCCCCAATCTTAGAATTAACCTAAATAAAGGTTATATAGGTCTACACATGCTTAGCACTAAGCTAATGAACACTCAACCAGTCAATGAAGTCAAACTACAGATGCTTAATTTAAAATTCACTGGCACATCGAATGAAATTTGTACAATAGGCATTGATCAGCATAAATTGCAGAGTGCACTGTGTGCTTGATCACAGCATTAATATAAACCTACTTGATATAGGGTTGCGACTGAGCTGGCATGGTAAAAATTGGGTCCTGCCTACTGCCTCCTTGTGGAGTTGATTTTTTAGTGTCCCCCAGACTGTCCACAGTCCCCCAGGAGACCTCAGGCAGAACGCAGGTTGGATGGGCATGGTGATGGCACTCGCTGCCTGTCTCAACCCAGCTCCTTCACAGTGGGCGTTGTGAGGTGGAGATGCAGCTGATTGATAAATTAAATGCCCACAGACTTATTCTCAGACATAGATGAACAGGGCTAATGATATTAACCCGGCCAGACCCATTGTGGCCTCCAATGCAATGTACATTTCGAGGATCAGTTGGGACAGTAATTACAATAATATGCAACTTCTGTGATAATGTTTTTACTCACAGGGAGAGGCCTGTGGGATGTGATGCACAGCATTTTACTCCACATATTACTAATATACCACACAAAAATTACTCGGCAGCAATCTCTGACTAATGTAATAATGACTTTGGAACCCTACTGAACGGAGAGCAACAATCAGATTGACTGATATTTTCATACTAGGGCCTGCCTATGCCAGCCTCCAAATATCATACCCATCCCCATCATGCACTGCAGTAGTTAGAAAATTCCACAAACATGTTTTTTTTTGTTAAAAACATGCCTGACAGTTTGAGTACAAAACATTACAGGCAATTACAAAATTGTTTTAAATATTGTACCCAATATTTTTTGTGTTATGACTCCCACTAAAATGAGACTGTATAAATAAAAATGAGACATATAAAGGTAATGTGTTACAGATTCATACATGCATGATATGAGTGCCTTAATCCTCAGGAACCTCTACAGTATATGTGAGATTTGTCAGAACGGCTGTTCACCTTTGATGAGAGTGTAATATGTTGAAATATGCTGCCCTTATATACTGTTCTTTCAGTATAAAAAATCTGCAAATAAACACATAAATCTTTATCCACGCAAAATTGGTAGGAATAACCACAAACTGCAAAGATAAAATGTAAAATGATCTTAATAATAATGATAAGGTAAATGGAATGTGAATTTTGAGTGTTTTTAATTTGCTACAGGTTGTGGAGGCTTAGATGTGTTCTAAGGACATATGGGGTGTGCTTAAGAGGTATCAGGGTACAATAAAATATACCCAAACAACAGCTGGTCCTGAGTTTGTCCCAGTGAAAATGACAAGCGGAACACCCCGGTTGTGAAGTAATACACCAGATGATGACTCAAATTATCACAAGAAGAATGAAATGACAATTATTCATTAATTAATTGATAAGTTCCTGCCCATAATGTTTTCGAGTGATTCTCCAGGAAAGGCTGCTGTGTTTTTTTCCCCTGCAGAGCTGGTCTCTCCACTGTGAAGGGTAATTATTAAGCATGAACAAAGCATAAACCTTAATGGTGAAATTATGTATTGTAATGCTTTGTCACAAATAACTCTCCTGTATGCTAATTTTGTAAAAATGCAAAAATTTCAAAATGGATTGGATGCTTTTTGACTTAATTTGCTTCCCCGTTGAGTATGACATTATTCTTAATATAACTATGATGATCTTAATTGTTTTTAGTTGTTTCCTATTACAATCCTGGCAAATCACTTTACTGTATTTTATTTCTTTTTAGATCCTAAATAATTAGCTTTGATTGAACTGGTTAAGTGATTAAATAAATAGCATGATTAAAGTTGCATAATTCTGACCATTAGCAAAGGTGTAACTGTGTCTTGATGAAAACAATTACCCTGTGGGGGGCATGGCGACTCAGTATATAGCAGTATTGCTCACGGGGTTGTGGGTTCGAATCCCACCTTCTTTCTGTGTATGGAGTTTGTGTGTCTCTCTGTCACACAGGCATCCATGCATGATTAGGCTAACTGGTATCTGTCATCTGTGATGCACTGGTGGGCCGTCCAGGCTGCACCCCAGTCTCCTACTCTGTGCTGCCTGGGGAGATCCTGTCCTGGATTGACGTTCTTATGAATAAATGAATTTTCATAAATATTGAAAAACAAAATTAAGATCTATACTTATTTAGTATATTTATTTTTCATTTGACCTTTAATTAAACAAAGCTACTACCGTTTTACTACTACTATTTTAGTCCATCTGCTGACCACTTAACCTAGTCACAGAGGGTGGGTTTTACATAATTATTGATTAAAGTTATTAATTGCTTCATTTTACAAGAAAATTTAAAGGCATTTTTTTCTGAGCTTTAATTATTCTATCACCTGAAGTTTGCAGTCTTTTCTACCTTGTAGTTCTTCAGCTACAGATTGCCTTAAAAATTCTTGATCTATCAAATAAAATGTTGCCTTCACTTGTATATTGCTGCTCTCATTTCTAAGAGTATATATGTATTCATACTATCTCTATATTCTTAAACAGAGAATCCTCGGTTCTTATAGAGCTTTGAAAAGTTGAACATATGAGCGTCAGGCAATTTTAAAATAAAAAAATGTGTAACAGATGTGCAAAATGTCATAAGAAAGCAGTTGTAATGCAATAAGAAAATGATCCACTAGGGGGAGCGTTCAGCATATTTTGGAAGTGCAGGCATCATTGGAGTCTGTGCCTCTGGGTCAAATGATGATAAAAAAAATGCCACAAGGTCCCATTTAAACATTTGCATTCAAGAAATGTTGACTGTAATAATGATCTTTTTGGGGCTCTTCTGCTCACTAAAAGACATTTTCCATGAACCCCTGTTATTATTATTATTATTATTATTATTATTATTATCCTGTAATGGGTTGGTGCCCCATCCTGAGTTGTCTCCTGACATACACCTGTAGCCACGCAGGATAGGCTCCAGACCCCCCACAACCCTGAACAGGACAAGCAGTTTCACATAATATTAATATTATTTCAATGACAATCAATCAATTAATTTTGTGGCTATGTTTTATTGGTGCATTCAGAATCACAATTACACGAAGATAATAATTAAAAGAATCAATGACCGCAATATTACGCAAATCTGTCAAATACTGATTGTTGTGAAACATTACCCTCATTCAGGATGGATTACCTCTCCCCCCCCCCCAAATGAAATTTAAAAAGAACAACATTTAAATAAACCAACTGAAGAGACCTCAGTTCTAAGTCTCTTTGCATGCCCAATTTACCATTGACACTGACACTGAGTGAAGGTAGAAAATATTACAAGAAGACACTAATGTTAGCGTGATGCTGGAGAGGCGTGCCTGGGAATAGAGTGTAAACTGAGGCTGCTTGGATTACATTTTATTGCCAATAACACTTTCTGAAGACAAATCACCGGCAGTCTGATTCTGGGTTGATCCCTGCCATGTGCTCGCAGCCCCATAGTTTGGCTCTTAATCCCCCCACGACCCTGAATCTGACAAGCAGGTATAGAAGATGGATGGATGGGTAGATGGATGGATGGATGAAAATTCCCAGCAATCATTTAGCAATTATTGTGCTTAAATTTTGACTTTGATTCATGTGTAATGTTAATGTTAAATAATTTAAATGCCTGATTTAACACACCCCTGTAAAGCGCCTCGGGGCGACACTGTTGTTTAAGGTGCAACATGGAAATAAATTGAACTGAATTTAAGACATCAAAAAAAGCCACTTCCTTAACTAAGCATTCACTAAGGTCCACATAATATGGTTGAGATGCCTATAAAATAGTGAATCCTTATATTTTAATTTAGTTGTATTATCTCCCATATAATAAGAGTTGTGCTGTAATTCATTCATTTTTGGTTACACATATCTGCCTTGTGGATTTTTATCTGTTCCTATCAACAGCTAATTTGTGTAGTTGCTTCACATTATGTCAAATATATACAGTAAATCCCAAGTAAGAACGGAACAGACATATTCAAGAAGAATGTTTAACAACGGCACAATACATTTGCAGTCTTTTTTTCTTCAATTAGTGCTGACAATGGAAACCAAATTCAATTAGCCCCTCCTTAGACTTTCTCATTGAGCACTATTTTCATTGGCAACTATGTCAAACCAAAAGAATAGCACTCACAGACTTTGTTCCCGCTGTTACATAAAAGTCATGGGAGATTCTCTGTGCATTGTCCCGTCTGTTATCTATGATGGCAGCTCGCCATTAGAGTCCAATGCATTATATAACCCGACTGTGGCTCTAGTCTCCCTCAAACATTTGGGAAAAACTGACCTACAAATTAAGTGGTGTGTGTTTTAGGAACACAGACCCAAGGACTTTACATACAATGCCGTTTAATTCTGTTAACTGCACTAAAAATAACACAAGAGATTAATCCACGGGTGGAAAAATAACTATAAAACACATCGGAGAGAGACTTCAGGTAAAACACAGCAAAAGTCAAAAGCAAGGCAGTAAAACAAAATAGTGAAGTTAGCATCTAAAAATAAAGATTATGAAAACAAAGGTAAATGCATTGCGGCCACATACAGCAATCCAGTTATCCCTGCATCCATCTTCCAAGTGCTCAGCCAGTACAAAAGCAGAAAGTTTGGAGAGTATCCCAGGCAGAATGCAGGATGCAGCACACGACACATGACAGGGCAGGGAGACAGCCAGGGTGGAATGGCTGCTCAGTGCTGGACAAACTCACACACACACACACACACACATACACACACACACACACACACACATTCATATTTATATCTTTGTAGGGACCCTCCATTCAATTCTATGGGAAAAACCCTAATCCCAACATGTCGACCGTAACCTCTACCCAGCCATAACCTTAACTTTTACCATTAACATAATGCTTTTGGCATTTTTAGTTTTTTTTTTTTTTTTTGATTGCAGTCACAATTTTTTACAAAAATATCCCCACAATGTTAAAAATGTCCCCCCATACACATACACACACATCATTATCATCACACACTTTGGGCAATTTTGTGTTTTCAGCACAGGGGTACAGTGAGCCAGTGATCCTGATGCAGACACCCAGCATGATGTGATATTATAAGGGACCACATATCACCTAGGACAAAAAAAAACATTTCTTCTCTTTTCCAAGGGTTTTCAATGCTTTGATTTTGCACCTGCAATGATGTAACAGTCATTCTCACTTAATATTCTTGATCCTACTAAATGTGAGCTGCGACGATGATTCAACGTGCTGCATCTTTCACGGAGCAGGGAAGCGAGAGGTTAATTTTCTAACTTTGTCGGAAGTGCACAAGACAGTTACCTGCCAATACAGAGGGTCTGATCCACCCGTCTTTCATCCATGACTACCTGGTTAGCCTGGAGCATATCCTGCAAAGCACGCAAAGCACAGGGCACGCCACTTGCGAACTCTTACTCAAAACACCAAGCGGACAAAACAAAGTACTTGCATTGAATGTTTTCCAGCTAGTGCAACATAAAATATAACTGGCTAAAATATGTGTATTTTACATATTATGAGGTGTATGGAAAGCGGGCCTGCTGAAAAGCGCCGCATTCAGTGCTACTGTTACAATGGATCTAATCAAGCGAGAGGGGCTGATATTAGAGCTGGCCATGTAACCGGATACTCCATGGACTCGGGAGCAGTGAAGACGCTCCTCTGGCTACAGGCCGCACTCCCCGAGCCGTACTGCAGGGGAAAAAGACAGAGCGGCTGTCGTGGACGGAGGTCATGTTGAACTTTTTGTTTTGGGTACAGCTGGGGACGATCGCTACGGTATTAATTTGTCTTAAACCAGATAGGCATAGCAGAGCGGATGCGTCGCCGCCAGCTATATCCGTCGCTGAACAGCCCCCCCCCCCCCCGATGAAGTCCGTAGGGTTTTCTCAGGTCGTCGAGTTCAGCGATTCAGTTTAAGCATGACTTTAAACGAGCCACTTACATCTGATCCCCCCAATTTAGACGTTCTTATAAATAAATGCAATACGTGCTTTGTTTCTATTAAGTTATATCCCATTGACTCTTACTAAGCGTTAAATCTACAGCATGTATAATTACATTCTCAGGAAATGATGCTTCTCTTCAAAGCACTTAAATATTAAAAATAAATTATGCCGAAAACACGCCAGATTCTTTCGCCGCACGTAGACATTTGGCCTGGAATTTGTTAAAACAGCAAATATATACAGTATTTAATAACTGTAACAACTTAAGTCCCCTGTCTTCCGTCTAATAAACCGTGTAACACGGGACCTATGAAGAGATGTATTTGAATCCATTTAATTAAACGGAGCAATATTCTTTTTCTGGGTTAATGCGTATGAAGTTGTAATAAAGAGAATAATGTATGAGTTTCTAATGACTATCCCAAACGCTTTTTTCTACGACAAGGGGGAAACAAAATAATTGAATTATTAATAATTATGCAAGCTAATTTAATTTTTAGCAATGGTCTGGCAATATTTACATAAACTGCTGTTGTGCTGATTATTTAAAGTCTATTCTCGTTGCACGGTTCATGTTTTAGCTGAAGCCCAGCGACTTAATTAGACCATTTGTCTTTTTACACGATTATAGTCTACACACCTCAGGCAAGATTTAAATTCCCTTCTTCGTTTTTATACCAGGTTATATTAAGGTCCGCAGGTGTTGTAGTGGTTAAGGTACAGATTAACGGTGCCTCTCCAAAGGGATGCCGTGATTATTTTACGCTCGGGCAAAGGCTCCTTATCACTGAAGGCTGAACGACACTGATCGCGCCATTGAAACCCCAGCTCAATAAATGCGTTAATTATAAAGTCGTGCTGTATAGGGTAAGCTGGACGAAAACACAAGGTAATTAACTAAATATCACAGAAATTGACTGGTCACAATGTTTTATGCTAGTGAACAGCAGGGAAGACAATTATACAGCGGCCCTTATTTAAAACACACTGGCATTTAACTACTGTGCTGATCGAACGCTGTAACCGTGTGGGTCGCACGCATGAAAGCATTAAACCCGTTAATCATGTCAGTTGTTTATGATCAGCCAGCAGGGAATTTATAGATAGTACATTAATGTGTTGCCACTATTAAGTAAAGTAAGCCAAAGGCTATTAGGATTTCAACAGTAAAAAAAACCCCTAATATCTGAACATGTGCGGCTAAGAAAGTTTTTCAAACCCTACTTGGGGTTTAATTGCAGTACACTCATCTGACTATAATCTTAATACTGATAAAACAAATGTTCGTGAGGTTCAATGTAAGCTGGGAGAATTACAAATATGTTATTGGGAAAATACAATGACGCCCTCTTTGCAAGTAAAGACTGTTCAAATTAACAGCATAATTAGCTGATCTTTTTCCTGGCGCTGTAAGATGCGTGCAATGATGCAAGATGGAAAATACAACTTTAGCAATAAAGCATGTTCTAAGCTGTGTTTTGAAATACTATCCGGCTGAAGGTACGATATTTTCAAGGGCATTTAATCAGCACATGCAACACATCCAACGGAGTAAAAACGTCCGGATTGTTAGATGCTGTTCAGATTCTTTTTTCCTTGATCACAACGTGTTCATCTAGGTGCATTACGATCGCACGACAAGAAGGCTAATGTAATGTCAATTATTTGTCATAAAATGTAAGATACAATGAAATGCGCTCCACCGATTTAGAGGCTCGTAAACTATAGCGTCCCTGTCCCTTTAAAGACTCAGACAAAACGCCCATATGATCCCAGAGCTCCAATCACCAGTTTCTTCTGCAAAGGCAGTCTCTGCATTTTTGTCTTTTTCTAAACGCTAACATGGCGAAAAAGGACTGATGTGAAGAATAAAAGAGACGTAAGAAATGTGAAAATACAGCATTAAGCATTTTAATGGAGAGGAGAAGTCCGATACAGAAGAAGGGGAATAGGTACTCCTTCGCAAGAGAAAACCTTGGATCAAAATGGTAGAGCGCTGCATTTTTTTGCCTGTTTATTTTCTTTTACCTTTTGATCTTTGCAAATTTGGGCTAGTTAGGCCTTTGAAACTTACCTGAAATGATCTTCGGGATGTTATTGCATGCATCAGCGTTGCGTGACAGCGGACGTTTCAGTTTTCGCGATGCATATGCGGTTAAACCATGAAGTTCACAACTTGCATTGAGCGAAGACATAGATACTAACGTGTGATTGATGACTAGGATGTGAGATCAGGTCTGTCGGCGTTGTTGCAAAGAGTTAAATTCCTTCATGATGGGATGCTCAAGCTAAGGTCGTGACCTGTGCATTTTTGTGCGGATCGGTCAAACTTAGCTAATGTTTTTTTCCCCTCGATCTTTGCCGTTATATTTTTGTCTATGTTGTGTTCTTTCTTAATACTTTAAATTATTACAAAGAATTACAACTTGAGCAGATTTTTTCCTTCACCGTTACTTGTTGAAAGACACTTGGGCGCAGAGATGCACATATACGTGTATATACGTTTGTGAAATGTAACTTGGAGGAGGTCATTGTTAAATATACACCTGGTACAACTGCTGCCTGTCATCGGAGTTCATTTAAAGGGCCACGGTGACGCGGCGGCTCCTGGCATTTGCTGCGTCTGAGCGACGCTCCATCGCAACAATGTGTCAGATTACGGAGCGCCGCCGGCTGGAGCAGGGCGGGCACGTCTCCGCGCTCCCGTGAGCCAATTTAAAGGTGTCACCGCTGCCTTCTTTATATAAATTCCCTAAATATTAAAATAACGTACTTGACGCGTGTGGCTTTCGTCTTTTAATGCAATAAATAAGTATTATTCCCAAGCTTTACTGAAAATTAATCTTTATTGTATAAAGCCACACTAATATCAGAAGTCTGAATGGCTAAATTAATTGTTGAAAATACTTATTGTAGTGGATTTTTAATGTCTCACGTTCATTTTTACCGCTACATCCAGGAGTTGGGCTTCTTTCTTTATAATGGAAAATATAGTCTGTTACTTTTGGCGTTTTGGCATGATCGTTAATGGTTATGAACCTTTCCTGTCTTTAAATGTCAGTTCAGTTTCAGTCTAACATAATTGCATTGTATTTTTCTCAATTATCCCCTGTGACTTATCTGTGGTTGAATTTATTGTCTGAAACCTTAGCTGCTTGTAAGCAGTCGTAGGCCGGCTTTGGTGGTGCCGAAGGGCCGCTATCTGCGTGCAATGCAGCATAGTGGCTAACCGCATACTGGCCGGCAGCTTTTCGCCGCTTAGGCTGCGCTCTCAGTAGCTGAGGTGTGAAAATGTGCTATTATGTTGGTGTAGCAGTTTGCATTGGCTTCGCTGTAGATAAAGTATGAGTCAGATTTCATGTCTAAATTAACAGCTGTTTCTCTGATAACGCACAAAATCGTTATATTTACCCGTTCAAGAGTAATCTCGCATTGACCTTTTGGCCGAACCGTGATGTGGCTGAAACCACGGGAAAACCCAAAACAAGTATGCAAATATTTTAAGGAGCTAACACACCTGGATTACCTGTTTAAGCATGGCACTTGGATCAGACTTAAGTCCATCTACTTAATGGCAACTGTTTAATATTATGCTGTGTGTCAGCGAGCCATTTAATCCTTCTGTTTTGTAGACTTGCTGAATGGTAAATGGTTGCGGTGCCTTGCCAGCTATACAAAAGCTAAATCGTCTTGTCAGACTCGTCTTTCGGTCGGACAAGGTTTGATTTCAAGTTATTTTACTTTTTGTGTGTGTTAGGCTTCAGGATAAGGTTAAAGAGCTGGGACCCTATTAACGTAGACTAGTTTCACCTGATCTCTGGGATTAGGAAGGGGTTTGCTTCATAGACGTAATGCTTGTAGAATAGAGTTATGGTTTCCCACTTGCTACAACAGTAGCCCTAAGCAAAGTGATTCAATCGTCCCCATTTGGAATGCTAATCAGGTGACACTGTTTGCCAAAACCAATTTATAGCATGAGAATGGCAGGGCACATCAAAGAGAGCACTGTTCTGTGTGCGCGCCTCGAGAAATGACAGAGAATCAGGTTGCTCTTTTATCTTTCATTATTGATCCTTTCATAATAGAGCTGGGAATGCTTGTTGAGGTAGATGTGCCCATTCAGAAGTGGGATAATTTAGTAATATGTTTTAACGAGGGTCATTTTTAAATCCTGCTGCCTCGCAGAGAAGGAAGCTGGACGAGCGAGGTCATCCCGGGACGGCTCAACGTGAAGAATTTTGCAGCTGGGTGCTGTAACAGAATAATCCGGAATCCCATTCAAATCTGGAGCCTCAAGTTAATATGTGGGTCATTTGTGAGCTAGAGAAACCTCGGCAATCGCCATTATTTTTTAGGAGCTGATCCGTGCGGATATTGTGCCTCCTAACATTGTAGACCAGAAAGGGTCCTTTTCATTTTTTAAATAACCAATCAGCTGTTCCATAGCTTACCTCGTCCTCCATGCAGTCAAAGTGAACACTGTGTTGGTCTGTTTCAGTCTAATGCAACTGCAAGTGTGTTTGCAGTGAATTTTAAGCATCTTTTGAGAAAATCTCAGTATTTCCTCTCATGTGATAAAGTGTTGAATACTGTGGTTTCTGTTTTATGAAAACATGTTTTTCTTTCGATCTGAATGCATTCTCTTTTTTTTTGGTGTTTTGATATGATCTACAGTGACTGAGCTTTTAAGGAACTGGTTTGAGACTCTTACTGTAAATTTGATCCTGAAAGGAGCCCCTTACTTATGGCAAAAGACAATGAAGATGTGTTCTAGTTTATGACATTTCTTCCTACCGAGCCACCAGTTGCTGGCTACTCTGCAGGCACTATTTGTCAGTTTATTCCATAGATGTTATGTCACTGATTAATTCAGATCAAGTGTGTCCAACTCCTTGTTAATTTTTTAACCTTTCTGAAGTTCTATCTATAATGAAAAATAACAGATGATTTTTTTCGGCGATATAGCAGGTTTTTCTATTGATATAGCAGCCTTTTGTAATAGCAGTTCAGAATTTGTCGTCAATTAACTGTACAAATTAAGGGTCCATCGTGGAACTTCAACCAGCTGACCTGTTATCAACGGACCTTCGACTGGCTTCCAGTTTCTTGCGAGGGCTGCGGTTGCTGTGCATATTTTGTGGCATATTTTAATGCTTTGTTTCGTTGGAAATGGAAGAAGCTATACAGATAATTAACTAGTAATTGGACCGGTTAAATCAGGCTAATGAGTTCTATCAGCAGATACACAGCCCAAGTTTGACAGCCTTGGGTTAGACATTATAGAGCGGAAATTGTTTTTATTGATTGTCCAAAACAATTTTACTGCTGAGTTTTCTGTAGTGTGTCCAAGGTGGCATTTTCTTATGTATAAAAGTGACTTTGCATGTGCTATTGCTGTGGCAGGTTGTGGGATCCCAGACTTTTGCATGTGAGATTATCCCCAACTATCAATACTTCTTAAAATCCTAACCTAAAAACTTCTTTCTTTCTTTCTTTCTTTCTTTCTGTGTAATGTTCTCCAGTGATGGATGGATGGATTGGAGAATAATTAATTATTTGGCCTAAATGCTTGTTTTATAGTCAGCATTTCTACGTTATATTTATTTATATTACAATGGTTCAAACAGGAAGTCGGACAAATGATAAAAACAAATAAAAAATGTCATTCAGTGCTCCAACTAATCACTTAATTAAGTCTTTAAGTACATTTTTTAATATCCTACATTTCCTGGGCCGTCAAATTACATTTGAAGTTCATGGAACAAAGGTTTGATTCAGAAACACTTGTTTTTTTTTTTGGCAGCACCTCCGATGGAATCACACAGTGCAGATTTTTTTTTTGTTTTGATGAGGTGGCAATCGCCAGATGGGAAAGATAGGTGCGTTAAATGAAAAAAAGAACTTCCCCGGTAAAATTCTTTGCATCCATCATCCCATGTTAGATCCTACCAAATGTGTTGTATTTAGCTTGAGGAATAGTTTTGTTTTTCAATCAGTCTCCTCTTAACATATTTGTACGCTGAATATCTGGAGATTAAAACAAAAAAAGATTTAAGATACCAGCTTATTCTTTGAGCTTCTCTTGTTTGCTTGAATTTGTGTTACTAGGTAAATGGATAAATGAATAAATGAGTCAAAGCAGTGGCACGATGCTTACTGAGAACTGTAGGGTGTATGGAAGCAAAGTGCAAACTGCTTTTTGGTCGCACTGTAGCATCATGCCTCTGTGGTTGCAGTTAAATTCCTCCTCCTGACTGTGTGTGTGTGTGTGTGTGTGTGTG
>JABFEB020000079.1:13899848-13918387 GCA_019775895.2 Stomatorhinus ivindoensis
GGGGGGGGGGGGGGGGGGGTTGTTTCCTTAATTAGTTTTTCCTTGAAATGATCTTTGTGTTGTTTTGTGATGGGAACGTGCCAGGTAACAAGAGTGTTGTTTAGTGCTGTGGGTAGGAAAGGCGTCTCAGGAAGGCTAGGGGACGGTGTGAGAGCGGGGGAGGGGGGAATCTGAGCTGCCAGTGTTAACTGTAATACAATCTTGTGGTGGGCAGCGGTGCCAAGTACAGGGAACAACTTGAGTTCACCAAGGCCTGGCAGCCAGCGCTATGTGAAAGGTGTGACCTACAGTACATGCTGTATTTGGCTCTGAGTAAGTTGGAGATGATTGAATTTTAATCAAGTCCCTTTTCTTTTTTTTTTTGAGAAGGTCCTTCTGCTTCTCCATTAATTGCTTTTCAAGAAAAAAAGACGCTTAAACATCACTTAATTCTTGAGCTGTAAATGATGAGTACTGTCCTAAACATTTTTATGATTCTTACATAGCCATTCTGCAGAGCCTGTTTCCATAAATCACACAGATTTAATGCTACATTTTTTCCCCCACCTAATAATTTCTTATAATTATTTTCTTGTTCGTAAAAACCACCAAGGTCCAATCCGAACAATATGGCACTTTTTATAATGGGACAAAGAAATTGTTCAACAGATAGAGATTGCATGGCTAGTTTTTGAGGTTTATTAGTTAACCTTTTTTGAACGCCAGCAAAATATACATGTAAAGGCATGTATAGCTAAATATAACTCTTAATTCAGACAGTTCTTATAAAGGAGATGGGTTAAGGACCTATTGTGCAGTTTATGAATCTGGCAGCCTTTCTGTCAGGAAGTTTGTGTTCAGCACTTGTGTCTGACTCCCCACAAATAACAATATCCAAAGCACAGAAAGCCAGGTCATGTGACTTGCATTGTCACTGCTTTCTTAGTGAAAGCCTTGTTCATTTTTTGAAAGCTCTCAACAGTAGAACATGGCTTTTCTAGGGCCTGTGAGTCAGGCCCCTTTTCATTTCTGGTACTCTCAGATTTTTATTTTCTAAATCAGTGTTTCCCAACCGTGGTCCTCAGGGCCTCCACCCAGACAGTCTACATTTTGGTCCTTCCCAGCTCCCTGCCAGACAGTCCACATTTTGCTCCTTCCCAGCTCCCACCCAGACAGTCCACATTTTGCTCCTTCCCAGCTCCCACCCAGACAGTCCACATTTTGCTCCTTCCCAGCTCCCACCCAGACAGTCTACATTTTTGCATGAGCTGTCTGGGGGTCTCCCAGTAGAGGTTTGGGAAATGTTGCTCTAGACCTTTAAACACTGCACTTCCTGTTGGCCACATTGTGAGTTCGCCTTACCTTTTTGGGTATTGTAGAAGTGTAGCCAAGTTTTTAGCATTCCCCTTCAAAGCTTACAAAATATTTAGTACTCAACAGCTCCGCCTGTTGAGAGGAGATAGTACTGAAAATCATCAGCCTTTTACGCATCAGGATTAAAGCATTTGTTAATCACAGGTGAAGCCATACAGAAAACTCAGAGCAGAACACTGGACGTCTTTGCATTTCTCTTTGATGACTTGGGGAGTGAGGCTTGCCAGCAGTCATGTTATTCACACACTTCATAGGTTAAACCATTAGAGACCAAGCTAAATTAATGCATTTGCATTCATTAAGGGTGTCTGCATCCGTTGTTCCATAAGAGCCGGTCACCTGGCTGGATTAACATATAAATGATTGACCTCTCATATCTCACATGCACAGCTCAGCCAGCCCGGTGTCACTAACCTGTTTGTCCATATGCATCTGATGAGTTTGTGTCCAGGGCCATGCAGCTGATGACATGGTCAAAAAATTTGTAACGGTTTCATCCACCACCAGCCCCCAATACCATGGCTCATTGAGTTGTACTTACACAAAAATGTTCTGAAGGCAAAAGGAAAAATGATTGGTTCAGAGAGATAGCCAATCAGATTGTAGAGGAGGTGGGTCCAAGCAACTAGAGGAGGCAGGAACAAGATTGCTTGGACCCACCTCCTCTACAATCTGATTGGCTATCTGTCTGAACCAATAATTTTTCCTTCTCCCTTCCTAGCATTTTTCCATAAGTAAAACTCCAACAAGCAAAACCTTGTCCAGTAGTATAATTTGCAGTCTTCAGACCTTGGCTCCATATATGAGGTTCCTGATATACTCCGTATTTTGTGTGGCCTATGTACTATCGCATATTCAGTCAGCATGATAGGACTTATAACTCTCTCCCTATGGGGTTGAGGCTTTAATTGCACAGAAGGCAAGCTCACGGTCTAGTTTGACTTCTGTGAGCCGTTTTGTCTGTTCAGACTGTCTGTTTCCCAAAATCTCAAGGTGCTGCACTCACTTCTGCAAAATCAGGACAGGTGAGTGGTGCTGGGCTGGAAAATCCCCTTTGGTTCCCAGTGAGGGGCTGATCAAGAAGGTGTCTGGAGTTGATTGGCAGAAATGGCCATTTTGTGACCCATTAATATTTATGAGCTGAACGTTACATTTGACTTCAATGTCTGCTGAAAGTAGCCAGTTTAATCAGTCAGACTTTGAGGTTGGCAGTCTCGCATTTCAGGCACATATTATCAATGTTAGCTGGGTGTTCGTGGGTATATGGAAGGCTTCAGCTAATAACAGCTGCAGCTGGGAGGATTGCTGCAGGTTTTGGTCGTTTGCGGCGCATAAGTAAGCAGGTGTGCATTGGCAGGTGTAGGTTCCTTATACAGGCTGACCTGAACCAAATAAAGTTGGAACCAGAAAAATAAAAAAAACATAAAAAAATAAAGAATATTGTGCATCCCAGTGCTTATGTGGGTAAATTATGTAGGTTATTCAGAATTTTTTAAAATCTACTGATGAACATTAATATTAAGCAATAATTGTTGAAGCCAAATGTTGCTGGGAGGTTTGCTTGTAATTCTCTTTGTGTACACTGGGTGGTGCATGTCGTTAATTGGATCATACAGGTATATAGGCAGCCAATGGGAATGTTACGGTTAGGTGTTAGACCCCGGATGGGCAAAGGATTTTTGACCGCTATGCTATGCTGTGCTACGTTACACTACGCTATTGTTGCTGCCACCACTGTGTTTGTACTGTGATGCCACGCCATAGTTCCTGTGGATGAACTTCGCTTGGTAGAATAAATGGATCACTTGTTTGTAACTGAAGACCTGTCTACCGGCTCATTTCTAAGACAGTGGTATGTCTATAGCATGTAACATTAGTGAGATTAACAGCATCTTAGTCTATAGCACATCAGCCAGGTCATTCCTGCGGTCAAAGCACCTCAGTAGTTCAGTTAGACCAAACTCCTATAAAATAATAATAATAGAAGATATACTATATGGAAAAAAGTATTGGGTCATCTGGCCATTACACCTATAGGAACTTTTATGACATCCCATTCTAAATATATAAGCATCAATTTGGAGTTGGTCCTCCTTCAATAACAGCTGCCACTCTTCTGGGAAGGCTTTCCTCAAGATTTTGGAGTATGTCCAAAATTGTTATTATTGATTCTTATTTTCCATAAGAATCTTCCAGAAGAGCATTTGTGAGGTCAGGCACCAATGTTGGACATGAAACCCTGGCTCACAATCTCTGTTCTAGTTCACCCCATAGATGTTTGATGGGGTTGAGGTCAGGGCTCTGTGTGGGCCAGTCATGTTCTTCCACACCAAACTAACCCAACCACATTTAAGCTTAAAATTGTCCAAAATGCCTTTGTATGCTGAAGCATTAAGAATTCCCTTCACTGGAACTGAGGGCCTAGACCAACCACTGAAAAACACCCCCATACTATTGTCCCTCCTCCACCAAACTTCACAGTTGGCACAATACAGTCAGACAGGTAGCGATCGCCATTGGTGTCATTACAGCATATAATTGATCATTGTAGTTGTTGGATGTTCTATCTCAATGTGGTTTTAATAAGCATCTGTTAAGCTACTCTGTGTTCTTCAATGGCTGTATTTTTTTTGTATCATTTTATGGAGTTGTCCTTCAGAGTTTGTAATCTTCATGCATTTTGGAAGCTGGGTCTGGAAACTTCCCTTAAATATCTTTTGAACTTGTTCCAATGCATGACTACAAAGATCAGCACTTTCAGAATGGAGTTTAAAGAAAAATGTCACGGTGCAGTATCATCTATCTACATTGTCTTTGTCGTCTTACAGGCAGGTACATTTTTCTTTCCTCGTGGCACTTCGCTCAAGTCCCAACTTATGGTCCATCCGGTCTCTTGGCTTGTAGCAGCAGTGACATTGAGATCAGACACACGTAACTTCTGAGGTGTGTGGACCTTGGCCTCTCTATGCTGCTCTTACCCCATAGAAAGTGGAAGATAACGGGGGGGGGGGGGGATCTGAAGGGAAGCAAAGCGACATGCAGAATCAGAGCCTCAAAACTTCCTTGAAAGATTTTGTAAAACACAGTCTACTTAATGCCTCTAAGGTAGTCGTTCTGTGATTGTGAAATACTAAATAGAACCGTGGAAAAAATTAAGACCACAGCACAATTTTTTTGTTATACTCATTTCTCAGTTTATGAGTTTGTGTCTGTGAATAATGTGTATTTTGTTTGCAAACTGCAGCCTGGCTCTTCCCTGCTTCTCATTGCTTTATGGGACTTCAGTCCTGCTTCTAGGAGCCTGATATGACCTGTCCTAGCAGTGTACCTCACACCTGCACTTAATGCTTCCCATTCCTTTGGAAGGTCACTTCATGTCATCCTACCATTCATGAGAAATTGCTGGATAAATAAACTGGTATTAGAAGGTCACTTCTGCCTCCACCCAGTGCCTCCTGCTTCACCTTGTTCTTCTGTACTGCTGTCTTAGAAATTTTGAACCTGGAAGCAACCTGCTGCTCAGCAGAGCCTTCTGCCAGAAGAACCACAATTAATCCAGGATTAAGAATGCAGAATTGTTTAAAAATATAGTAGTCTTCTAATTTTTCCTGTGGCTGTACATCGTTCAATCATGCATCTGGTTAACAAATGGCATAGAAAAGTTTTGTCCCAAGCCTCGCATTTTCCTTATAAGCCATATATCTTATAAGGAAAAAAAACACACAAAAGCATTCTTCCTCAGTTATGAGTTCCCAGTTTCTTGGAAGTTTCCATTTTTCTGTTTGGTATTTCAATCTTTGTGAAGCAATGACAAACCCACCCATATTCTATCACCCTGTCAGAATATTTATTTCCCCTTGAAGACACTATGTCCATTAACGGTATAAAGGTAGCTATGTACTTCAGACAAAATTGGCAGAATCAATGTCATTTTGACAATATGACATCATATAATGCATAATTACCACATTGATCACCGTTTTGACGCACCGTCCGTGCAGGGCGCCTGAGGTGTTTTTTTTTTTTTTAGTTCTGACTCCACCATGATTGGCCCACCCGCTGCCCACGATTGGCTGACATAAATGTGACACCACAGGATTGGTCAACAGGACCAGCATGCTTTGCACCACACCAGAAATATTGTAGATTAATACGTTTGTTACTTTATCTCTGTTAATAGTTAATGAATTTTTTCCATTAGCATGTAACCGTGAGTGTCTTGCAAATTGTTGGCTTCCTTGTCTGTTCCACTGCTAGTATTAAACCAACAGTGGCTGTTAATAAAGAGAGCAACTTCTATTGTAAAAGAGCTATTGTCACCTTTATTAAAATTACTCGCACACTTCCCACCATATGTTCCCTCTCTCTGCCCTGTTCTGCACCTTCTAGGGTTGTGCCATGACATGGAATGGACAAGAAGCCAACGTTGTTTTACGCAGGACTTTATTCTCGTCGAAGTTTGTTCGATCCCGTTTGGGCCAGATGTCGTTTGAAGTATATGGCCACCTTAAGACTTAGCTTGGTGGTTAGTGGATCAGAACATGGTCATGCTCCCTGAATCCCATCTCCTGCTACATGGTCCTCTCAGACACATAAGTCAGGCCATTTCTCCTTATCTCCCTGCAGATGGAGAGATGCAGTGATTTTGCTGCCCTCTAATCAGGATGTTGAGCGGGGGGGGGGGCATCTGTACTGGCATGTGCTTCATTGGGCTTAATGGGCTCTGTTTAGCCCTAAGTGAAAGCTGGAGCTCTGTACTGCAGTGTAATTAAACATGGTGCTTCATAGACTAAATCGCTCAAGTTTGTTTCATGGCAAGATAGGGGAGCTGCTTGGGAGAATGAGGACGGGCGTGTGTGACCTGTGCCCTCCTGGTACCTAAGGGGGCATGACAGCAGATTAATCCGATGATGTATTGAAAAAACTCAGCGAAACAACGATTCTTGCAGCAAAAATATGGTTGTCGGTGGAAAAAATCAGTTGTTGCATTTCCGTAAATTTTTTTTTTTTACAACTGTGGATTCCCCTCCCCCAAAGTCTGTATCAACATGCAGTTATATAACTGCCGAGTTCTACGCGTTTTTAATGTAGGTCACCATGTTCAGAGATTTTGGGGCCCCTGAAAACATATCATATTGGGCCCCCAACCCAGACCAATCCGTTTCGGTTCAGATTTTTTTTTCCCGGGTCCCTGTCCCCCCCGGAATCATCCAAAGTTCCCCCCTCTCTATGGAGCCTTTGATCGAATTTGATAATATGTTGACCCCCCAGCCCAGCTGAGCTTGTTGGAGAAAGGATTGTCATTTTTGTGTCATTATCTATTTGGCTTCATTCTATGCCTTCCCTCGCGGTGATTTTTTGGTAAATACTTCTGTATTTTGTACTTGGATTTGGTCAGATAGATGTGCCTCCATCCTGCTGCCACAAACCTCGCCGTGAAGCTGCGGCGATTCCCTAATAGTGCGTAGCGGTTAGCGTGCGGCGATTCCCTAATAGTGCGTAGCGGTTAGCGTGCGGCGATTCCCTAATAGTGCGTAGCGGTTAGCGGGTGTTTCTTGCACTGTCAAGTTCCCCTGGATACGACACCGCAGTATCCCGCCACTCCAGGTCCTCCTTCCTCCTGATCGTGGACGGCCTGATCCTGGGTCTGATGGGTGCAGTTCGGAACCACAGCGTGAAGCTTCCGCAATCCCAGCACATGTTCTGGGGCTTTTGCTAACAAATGGGAGGCTGGGCACCCAGACGCGGAGGGAAGTTACCGTGGTTATCCTTTCTCCTCCCCGCAGTCCTCCCCGCAGCCCTCACCGCTCTCTGTTTTATACTGCGGTGCCGCTGCCAGGTGTGAGCTCACCTCAAGGTCCCTGCTGAAGGTTACTGCTGATTCAGGGGATCGGTGTGTGTGTGTGTGTGTGTGTGTGTGTGTGTGTGTGTGTGTGTAACAGGATTTGATGTTTCCAAAGCAGAAACGCTACACCTGTGGCAGTGTGGACACACAAAAGGCACACTTGGTGAGACCCAGAGCAGAACCGCACTCCATCCACACGTTAATTGTTCTTGCATTCCTGTGTTTTCAATCAAAGAATGTAAAATCCTTAATAATGCTGTTGTCCTTCTAATGTAGAGAACTGGAGCAGCCTGCTTGAAACCACATACCCAGATTAGGTTGAAAGAAACATTTTTTTCTGATGCCAAATGAAGACTCTAACATTTTCCAGTTATTATCTTGAAGGTTTTTTGAGATATGGCTGTTGGGGTACCCAATAAATGGGAACCTCACTTTCATTTACACAGCACTGATTGCAGGATTTTGCTACATATCCCCTGTAAAACCTTTGATTTTCATGGTTTACTTTTGTAGGCTTGTGTAAGAAAATTCAGGGCAAAACTGACCAATATTTTAACTGAGGAATGCTGAAAAATCACATTGCATTTCAACAAATACTTTGGATAAGGTCCTTTTGAAAGAAATAAAGACATAGCAAAGTTTGGTAAAAAGAAATATACAGGGTGTCTATAAAGTCTCTTTACAATTTCAAAAGTGAATTCACTTCATCAGATTTATTGTATGCACTCACTGTTTATCAAAATTTTTACTCACATTGCAAACAAAGGTATGGGGCATCACTAATCGAAAGCAGGGGATCACTGATGATGTGGGTACGCTACAGCGAACATGGCAAGAAATCCAGTACCATCTTCATGTGCTTCGTGCAACTAATGGTGCCCATATAGATGTGTTTTAAATGAGGCAAAAAACTTAAATATATATGTTAAATATATATTTTGAAATAATTTCCCCATATCTGTCTTTTCATTTGCCTTTGTAATAAATGTTTGAAATTGCAGAGAGACTTTATGGACACCCTGTACTTTATTTTCATGGAAAAAAATAATGTGTATTTTCCAACATAATAAGTTGAATCTGAAGCGTTTTGGGCCAGACTTTTCTGAAATCAGTGCACCTGCCTTCCGAGACCTGTTGGGACAAGAAGGGGAGGAATTAGGAAGGTCTGATGCTCTGATTGGTTATAAATGTTATTCTGGTTAAATTTCAGTTGACATGGGTTTTTTCATTGATATGAAATGCACTTGGTTTGCAGTTCTCTTCATTGCTTATGGATGCAGGGTCGGCCTGATTTCCTTGCTCATTAGCAATATGCTGGCCCAGGAAATTGGTCCATTAAAGTGACAGTGCTGTTATAGTGGTTTTAGGTTGCGAGGGCTGCACTTGAACAAGGATAGACTTTTAAGGGTTTCTCTTGTCAGGGGCTTTATTATTGCGAGCAGCAGAATTAGCTGGAGCAAGGAAAATTAACCTTGCAATCTTTTATCTATGTAGAGGAAGCACATTGGTCTTATTGACAATGGCCGCAAAATCACGTCCACTGGAATTTGTCGGACTCTGCGCTATGGGTGATGTTGGTGTTGCACGCTGGGGTACTAGATGTGCTCTGTGATCCCATCTGAGGGTAGCAGCGATGTTTAGCACCACTCAAACCTCACATGCATGTTTGGGGGGCCCCCTATTGGCCTCAAACAGTAATTACACTGCAGACAGGGGGCCTAAAGTATTGCTATAGAAACTACAACCTACCTGAAAGACTGTGTGAGGGCAGATCTCCATGTCCCACAGACCGCCCTCCCCCAACACCTGTAACAAGTCCGATATCCACGACTTACCTGTCAATTACTCCACCGCCCTACAACAGGGGTGGGTGATCATTTCCAAAAGGACCAGTATGTTTGAAGGATTCTGGGATAACCTTTAGGTGAATTGTTCAAACCCAGGTGTCAGGACTGAGGAGTTGCAGAGAAAACTCACATTTACAGCAGGCCATTCTGGAAAAGACTGCCCACCACTGCCATGAGGATGAGTGACAACCTTGGAAAAACGTAATTTTATATCACATCAGATCTGTCAGCATGCATCAGATGCTTTTAGTCAATTCAAAACTTAATCCTGTTTTAGTCATGACCGCTAGTTTAGTATAAATAAACCTGTTGTTGGGTGACAGAGCATGTGTTTCTGGTTTTCAGTTAGAGACATTGACTCGGCATGAGAAAATAATCCAATTTTGTAGTTGAGTCATCAGCGCTGAAGTAGATGTCTAGTCTCAAGTCACCAACACTTTTGTAGTCACATTAATTAGTACTGCACACTGCATTTCAAACTTTACAGTAGTGGGAGCACTGAACAAGTAAAATGTTTTCGGTCACTGTTGTTACCTACAAAGTGGCTTTATTTATAAATAATGGTTCAGAGCCTCCTGCCATAACATCTTGCTCTCCTTTCCGCACGGCCTGAAATGTGTCGGTGTTCAGGTGTCACCCAGGTGTACGAAAGGAGGGGAAGTTCCCCTTTTATCCCGTCATGTGGTCACATGTGAGAGCAAGTGCTGATCCTGTCATGTTAAATAAAATATGAAGATTAGCCATCATTATGAGTTACAAGTAAAGGAACTTTTTCTTTTCATTTCACTGTGGAAGATGTGTAAATATCTCTCTCTCTCTCTCTCTCTCTCTCTCTCTCTCTCTCTCTCTCTCTCTCTCTCTCTCTCTCTCCAGTGGAAAGATTTGCAGTGGAGAACAGGAAAAAATAACAGATAGTACATCTATTTTGCTGGGGAGGATTGATCTGAATACTTCCTTTGATCCCCTCTGTTTGGTACGCACACGTTGTTGGACAGGGTTTATAGGTCCTCTGTGTGAATCTGAGATCTCTGAATCACCATTGACGCAGCGCGTCTTCATTTGGCGCCATGCTGTTTCCGTGGCTGCGAAAGAGAGCATTTTTGGCCTCACACCAATGAACCAAGGAAAGAGGGAAGCTTTACCTTGTTACCCATGCAACCATAGTGACAGATTTTTCAGATATGGGACCGTACAAAAAAATTTGATGTTGAAAAGAACTTCCAGATAGCACAATGTTAGTGCAGCCGACAGTGTTTTTACATTAAGGTCATTTAAGTAATACTGCATTTTTATCATTACTGCCAAAGCATATTAAAAATGGCATATTAACTTTCTGTAAGTACATCCTTTTTTCATTATAACACCCTGCTAACACCCTGATCCTTTTTGCGAACTTACTGTTGTTGAGCAAGATTCTGGCGCACAAAAATCAGACACGTTCCCTAACCATCCTGTTTTCTTGAGGTCCGTGTGTCTTGGACTGGCTGTGGTATCGTTAGACTTTCAGGACCTGTATTCCAGTCCCAGTGTATGACCTAGAAGGTTCTCGGCCTGTTAATCACACTTCGCAGTCACATGGTTTACAGCTGCGCCTCCTGCAGCTGGTCGAGTTTGAAATGTAGATGCCGTGCCGTTCATTTTTCATATTCCTCGATTTACGTGGGAGCCCTGCCTGCTTTCTGTGTATCTGCGCCTCGGGACGCACTCTGCTGGAGTCGCCTGTCTCGGACACGTTGACTTTTTACGGCCTACGTCTTCCTCAAAGTCCTGTCCAAGCGCCACATAAAAAGAGGCCAGAAGCAGTATGTTCTTGACGTAGCGTCGCTGAGATGGTGCCAAGCTGGCCAGTGTAGATAAAAGGGTCCTTCTGAATGGGATGAAGCTTTGCTGGACGTCACGGTCACTCCTGCATTTAAATCCCATGGTCCAATTCTCCGTGTGCTCCAGCTATCCAAACAGTCTGCATGTTTATTATGCTATGAAGTCTGGTATCTATTTTTCCCTGCTTTTCCAAGGGTCATCTGGCATCCTCTACGTTTTCTAAAGGCATCCTAAGAAGCAGAGTATTGGGGCTGTAGATGCAAACCCAGGAGAGGGAAGCAGAGGTCTTTTCCATCTGTTTTTATTTTTTTGTCAGGCATCAAAGTGTGGTGCATATGTTTTTTTTCTGCATTTTCTGTGAAGTGCTACAAGGGAGCTGGAAGCCTTGGTTCCATGTTTGATGACTAAGTGACAGTTCAGCGTGGTGGTCCCCTGTGAAACCCCAGTCTCTGTGCTGCTGGGCTGGTGAGCAGATGCTGTGCCCAGTGAGAGGCTGTGCAGATTGGACCCCTGTGCCTCCTCCGCTTTCCACAGGCCTTTCCCAGGCTTGGTATAAAGATCTGTTTCCGTGCAGTAGGATGAGCCCAACTTTTGCTACAGATTTGTCTTTGTACCTCCGTAGTGGATTTTCATTTAGTGAGGCAGCGAGGCTTCAGCACCGTAATGCTTTGCTCTGGACTTAAAATTAAAGCCCCTCGGAAAGTAGGACCATAAAATGACTTAAAATCAGAGCGTGGCTCATCTTGCATTGTAAGGATGTTTCGTTCTGGAGATTACATTTCTTTTTATGCTGTGGCAAGACCTTGGCTGGATCATCTATTAGAGAGTTATGGAAATACCATGTTTTGTCACTAGAGTAATGGAAGTTAATAAGAGGAAATAAGTTGTTTTTTTCTTGTGTGTGTATGCATGTACCTGTAAGTTTAATACAGTATTTCACATACAGCACCAGACACAGTGCTTTTCTTTATTACAGTTTGGTTATTCATCTTATAGTAAAATGCCAGTGAAGACAGTGAAGTAATGCATATCATATATTGCAATGACCTAGTGAAGTGTTCAGTATCTCAATGGTGTTCAGTATCTCAATGGTGTTCTCCAGTGTTAGACCCTTCAAAACAGCCCCTTTTGCTTTGATGACAGCATTCCAGACTCTTGGCGTTCTTTCAACCAGCTTCCAGATGTAGCCTCCTGGAAAGCTTCTCCTACAGTCCTGAAGGAGATTCCCCAAGCTCTGGGCACAAGTTGGCTACTCTGCTCTTACTCTCTGATCCAGCTCATCCCAAACCAGCTCTGTAGGGTTTAGGTCAATAGATTTGGGGCCAGGTCATCGGTCACAGCACTCTCATTATTTAAAAATGTTATATTTACTACATAACCTCAACGTGTGCTTGGAGTTATCTAATTGAAGAAGCAAAGGTTTTTCAGTAGAGGTGTTCAGACTTTTGACTGTTACTGCACGTGTAGTTTAAATTTGCATGGCCCAGGGAGACAAGCTGTTATTGTTGGGAATGTGACATATAATGTGAAGGTGCCATTGCGGGTCACGTGACAGAGACTGGGAGTGACACCTCGGAGAGAGAGCGGGACGGAGCATTAGAGGGGACCTGGTTGAAGTGCTCCTCCCGAAAGGATTGAGGAGCAGAGAACATTCAGCAAGGCATGGGACGCTTTACGCAGAGCAGAAAGCAATGAGCAGATTTTGGGAGGGTGGGGGCGAGGGGGTTAGAACCTCTTTTGTCCACTGGTTTAGAGATGTCTGATGGGGGTCTCCTTGTTTCAGGTATAAGTGTTTTATAAAGGGTGTTGATGCGTTGATGGCACAAAGGAATAGTTTATTCATTGGGGTTACTGGCATTTATTTCAGTTTTTTTCTTGTGCCACACTGGAGTTCAAAGGTGATGATATTAATTCTAATATAAACTATATTTAACGGATGTGATCTGTTTTCAAGTACAGTTATGCTTGTTTTTCGCAAAAAGTGCTCAGGGCAAACATTCAAATGTATCCTCATTGTTGATTTATCTACACCTTGTCAGATTAGCTTCTCAAAATGTAATCAATGCTGCAAAAGTGAGATGGATATCTTGCCACCTTGTTCTAATCTGTCCGTAACACACAAAAAAGACTTTTTAGAGAACTGCATCAACATCCTTGGAACAGACCCTCCATTTTGTACAGATTAATATGAATTTAAAAGATTACGACACTTGAAGAGAATCGCTGACTGATTTTGCGTTTTGGAAAATGGCACCTTTTATTACAGCCGTATTGCTTAATCTCCTGGCAGCTTGCTTGTTACTGCCATTGTAAATAAATGCATGGTCTCCTGATTGAGTGCATTGCTCCAGGGCTTTCATCTCCACGCTCCAGACAAGCAGAGATTCTGACATTTACATTCAGGTAGGGAAATGATCTTGAGAATCAGGCCCTGCCGTTACAATCCCAAGTGTTAAGCTTGCTTTCTTTAGTTTCCTTGGTTACGGAACTTATAAATTCTCCCTCTCCTTGTGTGCATGTTAGGCTAGTCTGCGAGTCGATGTCCCTGGCTTGCGCTGTATTGAATGACAGGAGAAAGTGACTCGCATTAATAACCATCTCACTCGGGCAGAGCCGCAGTGCCGCAGCAAACGATATGCACACGACGTTGGTAATAAGTTGCATAATTAAACTGAAGCCTTAAGGTAAAACAAAGAAAAAGTTATTCTCAGGGTGACTGGTGTGTGGAGCACAGAAACCTCTGGCCCGCGTGCTCTATATTCATGAAGGACATGTGTTCATGAATTATTTCTAGAGATTAAAATATTAAAAGGTTACATCATTCGAAGTTGTCAACTGGGGGCAGCTTGGTTTTGTAGTTTTGATGTTTTAAGCTGTTTAAGCTGTTTAGCAATATGCTAACGTGTGCCGCTACACTGCGGACGACGAGCATTCAGCTCCTGGCGAGCTTCAGATTTTTTTATTACTCAATTGTCCTTCTCAGGTTAGCATTTTAAGATGTAGATTAATGTCCATGTTGGTATTATATCATAAACGGGATTGTTAAAGAGCCTTAGGTGTTCGTTAGAAAGGACAGTGCAGCGCTTTGTTGATGTCGAGTTTGGGAACGTGCTGATCATGCTGTCATTTGAAGCCTTTGCTTGGTCAGCTTTTTTCAGAGGAGAACATGCCATCCATCGGGAGAATGGCCTCAGGGGTGGGAGGTGGCCACTTTAATGTGACGTCATCACTGGGATTTCACTGTTGATGAGTAATCATTTCTACAGCAGGTGCAGACAACCCTGATCCTGCAGTGTTGGTGTCCAGTAGGTTTTATATCCTACCTGATGAGTTACTATCTACCTGAGATCAGGTGGGGTTCATCAAAGACCAGGTGGGAAAGAAACTTTGCTGGAAATCAGCACTCCAGGATCAGGGTTACCCAACCGTTGTCTACTGTGTGTTAATTGGGTGGTGTTAGCAGATGGAGTTGAGGGCCATGCCCACTGTGTATTTCCTGGTGTTTTCCTGATGGTCTCTCCCTTCCTCTTGCAGCTGATAGTGGAAAAAACGACTGACTACCCTTCCACAGAGTTCTCACTGGTGGAGGATGTTGCCCTCCATTTCACGTGTTTGATGGACAGATTGAACGAGCAGCGTCTGTTTCAGCCCAACCTGTGTGATGTGGACATAGTGCTGGTGCGTCAGAAGAACACCTTCCAAGCCCACAAGGGTGTGTTGGCAGCGTACAGCCAGTTCTTCCATTCTCTCTTCACCCAGAACAAGCAGCTCCAGCGGGTGGAGCTATCACTAGAGGCCCTCACCTCACAGGGCCTGCAGCAGATCCTTAACTTTATCTACACCTCCAAGCTGTTGGTCAACGCCTGCAACGTGCAGGACGTGCTCAACGCTGCCGCCGTGCTCCAGATGAGCGACATCGCCACCTCCTGCCAAGATCTCATCAGCAGTCGCTCCTTGGTCCTCAGTGCTGACATGGCCAAGCATGATGGGCGTGGAAATGCCCCCTCCCAGTTCTATCGGGAGATCAAGCAAGAGTTGGACCCCCTCCACACCAAACTCTATGCCCGAGAGAGTAACAACCCTTACGCTGTACGTGTAGAAGACTGCACAGGGAAGCCACACCACGTTCAACCTAAGCAATACTTCAAGAAGGAGGAGGGTGGTGAGGGTGCTGGGCGACTTTGCAAGATCGAGAGCATTGTGCAGGACTTGGAGGACTCTGACAGCCATTCCTCCTTCAATCGGGAGCAGATCATTGTGGAAGTCAACCTTAACAATCAAACTCTGAATGTTTCAAAGGGCACTGAAGGCAAGACCGCCTCAAAAGAGTCTGCTGCCATACTAGGCCGAAGTCGTGGCAAGGAGCAGGAAATGGAAGAAGATGAGGAGGAGGAGGGCAATGAGGAGGAAGAGAACGAGGAGGAGGATGAAGATGCAGAACTGGAGGAGGAGGAAGATGAGGAGTATCAGAGCGAGGAAGAGGACCTGGGGGACTCTAGCGAGGAGGAGGATGAGGAGGAGCCTGAGGAAGATGGCCACAACATTCCAGACGTGAAGATTGAGAGGCCTCGGCGACAGACCAGGGCCTCGAGAGACACCACGGCGACCATCTCCTCTCAGCAGACTCTGAGCATAACCATGAGGGCAAGCAAAGGTCGGGGGCGCAAGACAAAGAAAGACCAGGAGGGTCTGGGCCAGAAGGTCAAGCTGGAAGAGAAGCAGCACTTCCCCTGCATGAAGTGCCCACGTGTCTTCAACAACCGCTGGTACCTGGAGAAGCACATGAACGTCACTCACAATCGCATGCAGATCTGTGACAAGTGTGGCAAACGCTTCCTCCTGGAAAGCGAGCTGCTACTGCACCGGCAGACCGACTGCGAGAAGACTATCCAGGTGAGAAAGATGTCTGGCATTGGGGGAGAGCTGGGGTCTGACAATGGGATTCCTCACAAGCCATAGGCAGGTTTAGATATTTTTATATGTTGGTGCTAGATACAGTTAGTCACAAGTCTCTCATACCAGACACAAACTTAAAACTGAGTTTGAACCATCATTGGGGAATAGGTTGCTCATGGGAGTTCAGCTTAAACAAAAATGTTCTGAGGGCAGAACAAAAAATGATTAGTTCAGAGAGAGAAGGTGGATCCAAGCAACCAGATGTATTAGTCCCACCTCTAGTTGCTTGGATCTACCTCCTCTTTAATCTAATTGGTTGTCTCTCTGAACCAATCATTTTTCGTTCTGTCCTCAGAACATTTTTGTGTGTAACTCCCAAAAGCGAATGGGTGTCTCTGGTGTCTGCTACCTCAAGCCATCGTGAATTCCTTGATTTAAGAAAGCTTAAAGCAAACCTCATTCACTGAAATTAGTATGAATTAAGGTCGGCATTATTGTCACCAAGTGGCATGTTTTTAGAACCTGAACCACTGCTGTTAATTGGTACTGATTTTGAAATACTATAATGCAAGTTTAATAACCAAATTCTTAAAGGGGAAGGCATTGATTTGGAAGGTATAGTTATTTTCAGTGATAAGCCCCTAAGAGTCAGATCAGGTGTGGTGAATACGCCACATCGTTTGTTGTGGCTCACGCTGCTTCTCTTGGGCCTCCAGTGTGTCACCTGTGGCAAGGCCTTTAAGAAGCTGTGGTCCCTCCACGAGCACAACAAGATAGTCCACGGCTATGCAGAGAAGAAGTTCTCCTGTGAAATCTGCGAGAAGAAGTTCTACACAATGGCGCATGTCAGGAAGCACATGGTTGGTGAGTATGGTCATTAAAAGTGAAGACCGGCGGCTTTACATTGACTAGGATGGACATTTTGGGCAAATTTGTCCAGGTTCTCCTCTTTTTGTCATCAATAGCTTTCACTACAGGGTATGTTTAATGGGTTCCTTTTGGACTCTGGACTGAATAATAAAGCGTTTTATAAAGGTCAATTTTTAGCATGTCCTTGCCTTGTCTAATTTTTTCCAATGTATTAATCAGGTTCACTTAGATTTCTGTAATATGAAGATGTTTCTTAATCATCAGGTGATTCGCCGTCTTGGCTGAAAAGGGGACATCTGCGTTTGCTTTGATTGCTACAGTAATCCTGCCTGTACGTGCGGCCCAATCGTAAATCAGCTCCTGCGGGGTTTTATCTGAGGTCGTATTTGCCGGTGAACCCGCAAATACGGATGTTTTGCGTATTGCTGGCTCAGTAGCCGGCTCGTCTCGAGGTGGATTCTGCATGGAGAGCAGCTCCTGTGACAGAACTAGGTTACGAAAGATTAATACCTGGGCTGCATGGGCCGTGAACGTTCAGAGAAAACAAATGTCTTGGGGGAGTGCGGTGCCATTCCGTCATTCTGCTCCGCTCCGCTGAGGATCAGCCACTTGATAACCTGGCTCCTCCGTGCTTCTGAATCACTGCTGTATATGTGCTGTGTAGCGCTACCGTGTTCATCAGCATGAGCAGCAATAGGCTTCCTTTTGCAGGCAGATATATGAACATGCTCACCTCCCTCACCCCCCCCCGGTTTTTTGCTGTCTTCAGTCAAGCCAGAGGGACGACAAATAGCTTTGTTTTCTCTCTACTCGCTCATTAGAAATTCAAATGATTTAATTAATCACAGATTTGTACTTGACTGTGCAGTAGCAATGGGAGGAAACACCTCAGAGGACTGATATTAGAGTTGGATTCGAAAAACAAGCTCTGTGATTTGGTTTATCTGCAGCTGCTTAGAGTTCCCGTCACTGATGAGAAAACCAAACCGACCGGACTTTATTTCCAGTCCATAATCGTCGCACGGGGTCTGTCCCACCCTTCTACAAAATGGCCAGCTTGATGTTCCTCGGACCACGTTTCCGGACCTGGCCGCTCCTGGGTCACCACCGGACTGATATATCCCACGCAGTTCACCGGGAGCATGAAGGCCTGCTTTAGCAGCTTTCTGCCACTAGATGGCAGCAGGCTGGCCGCCAGCAGCCCAGTCCCAGCACTGCTAAAACGCTCTCTGAATGTATATGTGCTTAAGAGGCATCCCTGTCAAATTAGAGCTCTTCCTTTGGACTCCGTTTGGTGGGGCTCGTTGTAAATGTCTTGTATCGCTGCCACACTAAGTGAGTCCCGGCTGGTTTTCTTTTCACCCCTAATAAGCCATTTCGTCTTACCGTCGCTGCAGCGGTTTTGACATTAATATGGTAATTAAATATCTGCGCGTTGCGCAGAAGGAACTGCCTACGGCCGCAAATGGGTTTATTCCTAACCAACAGGGGCGGTTCTGGGGGGGAGGGGGGCCAGTGCCTGTGTGACAATATGCATAACCCCCCCCCCCCCAGTCCCCTAAGCTACTTGGGTCTGAAATAAATATATTTTATTATTATTATTATTATTTATATTTATATATTTGGGTTAAAAGTTGTGCGCTGGGAACAGCCGGAACACTAATGTAAGCATATTTTCTTGATGGATTCTCTGGGGCGCTGGGTGGTCCAGTTGCTTCAGTTGGTGAAAAGCAAACGGCAAGACAGTGTAAACAAAAAATCAGAGTGAGTTTCATATTTGTAAAAACTGTAAAATGTGTACAAAGCACTGCATAAATAACTTTGATTTTCAAAATCGTCTTTTGCTTCTTAATGCTAACAATCTAGTGTAACACTTGGAGGACATTAAGGTCAAATACATCTGCCCC
>JABFEB020000079.1:13920226-13935043 GCA_019775895.2 Stomatorhinus ivindoensis
CCCCACCCTCCAGAACTGCGACGAGAGGTTCCAGTATAAGTACCAGCTGCGGTCCCACATGAGCATCCACATCGGACACAAGCAGTTCATGTGCCAGTGGTGTGGCAAGGACTTCAACATGAAGCAATACTTCGACGAGCACATGAAGACCCACACGGGTAAGATGCTGGGTATCCCGCGTGTGTGTGTGTGTGTGGGCGAGGATCCATCAGGGCCCTGCTCACCCTCACCCACACCCCTCCCTTTCTGCTGCAGGCGAGAAGCCGTACATCTGCGAGATCTGCGGGAAGAGCTTCACCAGCCGGCCCAACATGAAGCGGCACCGGCGGACCCACACGGGCGAGAAGCCGTACCCCTGTGACGTGTGTGGCCAGCGCTTCCGCTTCTCCAACATGCTCAAGGCCCACAAGGAGAAATGCTTCCGGGTCAGCAACCCCACCACCTCGGGGGCAGGCCTGCTGGGTCTGGGCCCTGCCTCTCCGGTCTCCAGCTCTGACGTGGTGGCCAATCAGGTCGTGCCGGTCATTACGCCAATGACGACTGGGGAGGCCCGCCATGCAGCCCCTCTCTCCCTCCCCTTCCACCCGATGGCAGGCCTCCCCCCTCCATCTCACTTGCCCCCTTTGCCGCCCCTGTTCCCTGCAGGAAGGATTAACTCAAACGACAATTAATAAATCCATTTTTTCTTAATGTTTTTCTCAATAATTCAAATCTGGATCTCCTCTTTGATTATTTGCATTAAGGGATCGTGAAAAACACCAAACACAAACTGAAAATCATCAAGAGACATTTCCCCCCACCAGGGGTCCCACTTGCATTTGTGACACCTGCCCTGAGAATATATCACATATTCAAACATACACATACCGACTTTTATAGAGAATATATTGAAATAATCAGATCTTTAATCCTTTTTTCAGCATCGTCCCCTTTCCTTTTTACCCCACAAATACAAGCTATAGTTTAATGCCATTCTCTGGTCAGCTTTTTTCTGTGTCATTCATCCTGGTAACAGGGATTTTTCTTTGAATGAATGGAAAACATATTTTTTGAGTTTTCGTTTGTGTTTCCTTCCGGTTGACGCCTACGCAAGCCTTGGCCTCCAGCACACAAGCCCGTAAAGATACGTCTTCCTCTTCCCCCCCGTTTCGTCTGATCGGTTTCTGCCCCCCAAAAAAGAGTTCTGGTTGTTTTTGGGTAAAAGTTTTTCCTAATGGACAGAAACACTTACCTTGTCCTTTGTGGTTCAGCTAGCCATGTACGCAAACAGTCGAAGTGCAGCAGCATCAATGTTCAACAAATTGATTCGTGTCTATTTCAGTTTTGGTACTGAAACTATTATCGCCTAATCTTTTGCTCCAGTTATTAAAGAAAAAGCAGTACTTTAGTATATTTTATATTAAATTGCAATAACTAGATAATATGTGCTTACTTTGCTGGACAGTACAGTTTTTATTCATTATTATTCAGTACGTTTTAAATACCCTATACAGACACGTCACTTATTTGGCGTATTTTTTTACTTTATTTCTGATTTGTTGGCTGTAGGACTGTTTCTTCCTTGTAGGCTTGACGTGTAAGTATCCGGGAAAGGGAACAGAGGACAGATTTGTGTTTGTGACCGGTTCAGTGTAGCACTATGATCCATAGGGGTTTGTAAAGAGCAGTTATTTACTGCAGCCACTTCACTCAGCTGTCTTTGGTAGCTGAAGCTAAACCGCGCCAAGGCAGTCGAGCTTCCAACCATAGTCAGGCTGACGTTTAACTTTTTTTCTTGGCTTATGTTAAGCAATTGTTCCTTTTTTTAAATTTGTTAATCAACTTGGCACTTTTTTAAACCTTTACGTGGCTGTAACACTTAAAGAGAGTTTTATTTCCTAAAGGGCTTGATACCCTTTTATTTAAATCGGACAATAAAGATGCCAGTGTGTCTGTAGGATAATCGGTTCTTATTTAACCTTGAAGTTATAAGTAAGAAATAAGTAGCATTGACCCTGACATCTTATGCTCTTACAAGCGTAACGTGTGCTTCTCTTACTTTTGAAATTTGTATGTCGATGCAGTGAAGTTTAACGGCACTTTAGCCAGCTGGCAGAGATACGAAATCCCTGGGGTTAATTAGTAGGCCTATTACCTTTGCCGCAGGATGGGGGAGTTGTATTATATGTTCCAGGGCTCTTCAAATCTAGCCCTCGATTCCAAATCCAGGCCTTGTTTTCCATTCTCGCAGGTAGTTAGTTGAATAATGACTGATTCTGATTGGCCAGGGGCTTCACATCTGGCTCGCATGTAAAGGAAGGCTGGAAAACCAGCAGCACTCAGACCCTGGAGGCTGTGATTTGAATAGTCCTGATCTATTCTGTTATATATTTTGTTTACCAAGATCATGTTTTAAGTCCTAAGGATGTTGCACGGCTTCTTGTTTATGAAGTGTTCTTAATTTAGCATCGCTTAACATTTTAGTCGTGTAGAAAAAAAATACACGTTTTTGTTTTTAATATCCATAAAGCAAAGGTGGGTAGTTCAGGTCCATAGAGTGAAAGTCCAGAACAAGATTTTGTTTCAACCAACCAGTTGAGTCTCACAGTCACAGTCTTATTCTCTGGACCTGAACTACCCACCTCTGCCATAAAGTGATACATTTCCTTAGATTCTAAAGTTTAGAATGGATCATATTTTGTGTGAATTGCTTTATAAACCACACTATTAAATATTGGAGATTGCTTTTCCTTTCAGACAGGTCTGTAGAAGCAAAAATTTCTACGAATGGCTAAATCCAGGCTTACATTCATTTCTTATAATTGCCCTGTTGGTTTTGTTAGTAAAAATGATTCTGCTGTTGATCTGTGTTTCCAAGATGTCTTCGGCTGCTGTTTGGAATTTATATTATAATCTATATCATAACAAAGCTTAATAAGAAAAACGACCAACTTTAAATTTATGAAAACACTATGATATTCTGTGAAGAGGAGAGCACTTAATGCATCGTTGGTGACGGTGTGGGATTACTGCTTCTTAATGGATTTTGGTTGTGGTCTGTGTACTTTGGTCCCTGCAGTTTGGGAGATATCACCCATTAGTGATAAACTAACAGCCAGGTGGTTCAGGGACAGTGTAAGGTTATTCGTATTAAAGCTTGTAAAAGCTCAAATATTTTTGCTATATTTAGCCCTGAAATTGGTAATTATCATCAGTGGCCATAAGTGCAGAAATTTGTAAGTTTATACAGAAATGAATAATGTTATTAAAAGTAATATGTAATTAGCTGCAAGTATTCCACTAAAACTTATAAAGTTTTGTGTCATTCCAGTCTATTTCATTTTCTTACATACCATGAGAAATTCACTTTCTCTAGGAAATGTTTGCTGTTCGTCACCTAAATGTGAAAGAATTTATAATTATATATGACAAATCTATATATGAAGAATGTATATATACATTATCACTGGATATGGATTTCAAATGGCTATAGGTTTTCTTTTGATTTTGACTCCTTACTACCAAGAAATACATTTTGATACTTAAGGACAACAGGACACAACTATGAGCCGAATTTCCATGGTATGCGTGAGTCATGTCGAGTCAGTGATTGTCAGTATAAATGATTGCCGTATATATTAAAAATGGCATTTAGAAATTGCTTTGATCTTTTGCGGTGTCACTGCATCTGAAAACCGCTCAGAAAAGTTGTACTGCCCAGCAATCTTGTGAAATTTGTATTTTTGTATATTGTTTGTCTCACGTGTTATAATACTCAAATACTTACTATTAACACATGTATAACACATGTATTTAAGTGCAATTTTTTTGTTGTACGGTTGAATTGATACAGGCACTTTTAGGACACCGCGATAGTCAATGTTTAAATATTTTGGGGATTATGATATTATGATTCTTAACTTAACGCCAAGTTTGGGGCTGTATTGAGAGAGCGCATTAGAAATCGGAAAATGTTTAAATGCGTTGAAAAGCGAGCCTGTCTGTAGTTTTGATGCAGTATTTTTAGTGTCTCAGTTGCAGTGTGTGTGGGTGCGTGCGCGCCTGAGAGCTGGTGTGTGTATGCATTTCGTTTATTTAAAGGTACTAATGAAACTTTAAAATTTATGGGAATAGTAGATAAGCTTTTTTGTATTCGGGTAAGCTGTTGTATTAGTTACACAATTTGCATAAGCACCTTATTCCCTAGTAATAATTGCGTGTTAGTGATGGGGACTTACATGTGAAGTATGATAACAGTTGCGTGAGATAGCAGTAACTTTGTTGTGTACTGAAACCAAAACTTTTTTTTTCTTTTAGCTTCCCTCTTTCTGTCTGTTTTTCAAGTGATTTTCAGTGTCGGATAGCTTGTTCGTTAGCTGCTCTCATGCGTGTTTCAGGCTGGGAAGGACAGGCCTGGAGTTTAGCACTATAGTGACGGTGACTCGGTCTTTGATGCCTTTTTATAAGCCTGTTAAGTCTGTGGTCCCCGGCGGCGATTTGCTGCTGTCACTCGGGGTCAGCGGGCGGAGCACCGCCGGTTCCGCTCCATTACAGTCCAGTCCGGAGGGGAGCATCCGCACTTTAACCCACGGAGCAACTCTGCCCCCTAGTGGTTCACGATGTCAGCACAACTCAGGCTCAGGAGTGATAACTGCAGAAAGCTGCGTTTCTGTTGCTTGGCACAGCTGAGTTTTTAAAAACGCATTTGTATTAAATAGTATCTCTTCGTTGTATTCAGACCCCAGAATTGCTACATTGATATAGCATAGTTGTCTCAAATTGGACAGACCATTTTCAGTATAGAAGACAAAATGTATCGTGGCATCTTTTGTTCTTTTGCTTGTCAGCAAAGTTACGCTTTATATTCGCTAAGTTTAATAACATCAGCAGGAACTTTTAATTCTATTGTGGCAATGCCTTTCAAATAAACGTTTAAATCTATATTGGCAGCCCAGCTTTTCAAATCCGCTGAGCTTTTTTATATATAATGTTGTAAATGCAGTTCTCTTCCATTTTTAATATACCATAAGGTTTACAGGGCTTTTTCATTTCCCAATTAGAGAACCCCTCGTGATATGCATAATTTATCAGAATATCCATGTTGTTCTTTATCAAAGATTTATGCATTTTAAATCACTACCTTGTACAGCCGAAGGCAAGGTATTCATACAAGTGTACCATAAGGGACGCTGGTAGGTGTTTTGCATAAAGAAACAGCTAATTAAGCTCTTCTGAGATGGTGCTATGGGTGTCTGTGTCTTGCCAGTCTGAAGTGTTTTGGCTGAGTGGAGAATGCGAATGTCTGGTCCACAAAGGGCCTCTGGAGCGTCCACTGGGAGACCCGCTCTAAACGGTCCCCGTCTCTGTATGGAGAAGATGTTGCTTAACAGATACTTACTCTTACTCATTGTGCATGGAGAAGTACTGCTGCTGTTACAGTGATTCGGGGGGGGGGGGGGTCCCCTTTGGTTTGCGTTTCCCCCCATCATGAAGCATTTTGTCTTAATCGCTTAAAATCGTCTCAGAAAGCCTTTACAGTACATATTCCTGTCATGTACTGAAAGTGTCCCCTCACAGTCGTTGGTGGGGAGGTCTGCTCAGAGCCATTTCACAGATTCACTAAGCAGCTGCCATCCGAAGTGATGTGCGCGGGGTGATGTGGATGTGAGAGTCAGTGCCGGCCTAATCTCTCCTCCTGCTGAGCAACGGCTGTAGGGAATATCATTAAAATTCACGCTCTGTCTTGCCCGCGTTACACTTGAAAGAGTGAGATTGTTCTGGAAATATTGACACTGAGCAATTGGTACAATAAGATGAAGACCAAAAAGCTTCAGCTAGAGCACTATTTAAATAATTTCTAGGCACTTTATATAACATGTATCTTTGTGTAGGTCATGTGTTTTTGATCGCTATAAACATGACGCGAGCTTATGTAAAAGTCTAATTGTTTTCAGAGAATGAAAAGGATTGGTTAAAAAATTAACGGTCTTCCTTTCTTTTCAATCAGTTAAAATACTATATCTGATCTATATCCCATGTTTGTCTGATATACGTTTTTTTTTGCACAAATGTCATTGGAAAAAATGCCACAAGTATCGCATATTTAAGATTATGAATAATGAGTTTTCAAGAGGGTGGTCGAGCCAAGTACTAAAAAGCATCTGGGCCTTGTCGTTGTGTTGGTTTAATGTACCGTTTATAAATCTCCTGGGCTATGGATGCAGAACTGTGACTGCGGAGCACTGGACTGCTGCAGGACTATGTACGCTAAACCGTGCGCTAGGCGCTACACCACTTTGGGTACTTCTAAGTTAGGCCTGAACATCTTTTCAATTCCTTCCTGTTTAGTCTTCATCTGAGGAGGAAAAAGCGTCTTCTGTATATTGTTATTTTTTTCAGTGTTCTACATTTTTTAATCCAGACTTCAGATAAAACATCTTCTTTTGTAGCACTAATGGGTTTCAAAGGTAACCTATAATGGCCTCCCATCTTTCTGTCCAGATCTATTAAGCCAATCATATGTGTGTGAGTCATCTGTATTGCTGATTCTATGCTTTACAATGTAAGCCCAGTGTCTTAGTTAACGCTGTTGTACATAGCATACATGTAGACAGTAACTGTTGTGGTTATATAAGCTGAAAGTTAAAAACCAATACAAGGACAATCGTGTCTAGGGGTGCTATTATTAGTCTGTATTCTATGTCATCTCTTGTATTGGCTAGTATATATTGTCTGTAACATGGAAAGAGAGAAACGGATCATTTCAATATTAAACAATATAGATATATATTATTCCAAGCTGAATTTGTCCTGTGGTGATTTAATGTGGGAAAAGGCAGAAATCAAACCATTTCTGCATAAATACAAAATAAATTGGACATATTTACGTTTGAAGGCACACATTTTGATGTTAGGATGTGTCTGACCTGTACTGCATGCCTCTGCTCTCCAAGTTCTTCTCCGCCGGAGAACCGTACATCTGAGATCTGAACCTTCCGGTTGAGTATTATGAAAATCGCAGCGCTGGTGTAATGAACCATGCAAGTGTGTTGGAATCTTCCTGTACGACTTATGATCAGTCACTCACCAGATCTTCGCCTTCTTGAGTTATCCAATCAAAAGCATATTCTCCCCATATTCTCTCCCACCCCCCCATGTGTCTCCCTGATTCTCTTCTGCAGTCAAGGTGTTCAAAGCCAGCTCCTAGCCAGCAGGTCTTCCTTGGGAACTGTGCAGGTAAGCGTGTCTAATTCTCATTGGCTGATGGGGATCCCCTTGAAGGGGACTATGATGTGAGTTATATGTGCTGTCATTAAGCAGCAGGTCTTTGCTCCTAAACCGATTAGCCTTGTCAAGTCCTTTAGTGGGCATCCTGTTATGGAGGCTTGGCAGTCAGTCCCGTTGTCTCACACAACTGTTAACGGGCAAGGATTAGCATTGGCAGGTAACGGGGTTTTTGGGACGCAACATGTAAACATCTCCAAATGAATTTTAATTAAACACAGTGAAGCAGAATACTGCAAGACAGGACGTTCATCTGCAGGAGAATACAGCAGTCAGACTACAAGTGGTTTACAGCATTATGACTGATTGCCATGTGCAGGACTGGAATGTGAGTTTAAAGATTATTAATCTTTAAATTTAAAGCATCCAAGGTTTGACCTGAGAGTGTCTGCTTGAAAATGTCCATCACAACCAATAACAAAAGCAGCTCCCATTAGCTACATCGCTCTGGTCAGATATTACACTGATATACTCAGAGGAGATTCATGGAACACTGGGGGCCCCAGGAAAAAAACTCCATGGGGCCCTCCAATGTGCCCCACCCGACATGGTAAAATTTATGACCATTATTTAATGGGAGGTCTAAATTAATAATACCAACAAATACAATTTAATAAATACAATTAATTTATTTTCACTTTACTGTGGAAAAACAGAATACACAAATAAGGCATATTTGTCGTTGCAGTGTAAAATGTAATTGGCTCAGTGCAGGGGGCCCAAGCAATTGTCTGCCTTGCCTGTTCCGTTCCTACTCCTCAGGATATATTGCTCAGACTACTGTAATGCTAAATCAACAATCCTATGCAATACATATACACAATGTGAAAGATTTACTATGGGTAAAAAAAGTAAAAAAAAAAAATTAATAAAAATTTAATGCTACCATCTAGATAGAAAAGTATATGATAATAGTGCTTCTTAAATGGAAAAAACTCCCAGTCACTCATGCAGTATATTGTGGCTCCCTCTGCTGGCTAATTTGGAAAAGTTGTCTTCTGTTGGATTCTATCATTGGCTTTAATATATTTATATTATCACGTTCAATTACAATATAATTCACTGATAAAATGGGATAAAGAAATACAAATCTTTCTATACAAAATGCTTTGTACTTTTACCAAAGGGAGGGAGTCATGTAGAGTCACTTTTAACACCAAATGGTGTCTGATTTGAACATGAAATTTTGTCACCCATAGTCGCTGTGAGAAACTGTCACCCGTTTAACTGTTTGAGAAATATTTATTCGATTGGTGCAACACGCCGAACCCCTGCTTTCATTATTGTCTGACTACATACTAAAATACTTTGTGAATTGGATTCGTACGTTGTTGTGTAGCACTTGCTGCTATCAGGCAGTTAGCAGCCTGATTTATTAAAAGGGTTTTAATTGGGCACTTTATTTTTACCCATAACCCTCAGCAGAACTGTTCTCTTCCTCACCTCTGTGGTGTATCACTCCCATTTATTCCTCTGGCACCATTCTGCTTTTTAAATCAGTAGACAGGTGAATCTCAAAGTATGACTGGAAAGGGGGGGGTCACAGCCAATACTGGGATGAGGCCGCGGCACACTGCACAAGGTCCGATGACAGTGGGTGACGTTGCTGAGATTTTGTTCCGAAATCATTGGTGGTGCTGGAGTCACACTCCCTCATCAGCGGTTCCCAGGGAAAGCTGATGGGACAGATTCTGATCTATCCGATGGCCAATTAAAGGCACTCCACTGGTCTGGGTTTTAAGAGAGCACTAGTCTGACAGCTGGGGGCGCTGTGGTGATTACATCTTTGTGAGGCGTCGGGTGTTGAGACGAGCTCTGAGTATGGTTGCGCCTGACGCAAACTGAATTTCTCTCAGAATCCCATTCCAGTTCTCCTCCTCTTCATCATGTCTGTAATATGTCATTCATTATAGTATAGTCAGCACTTATGCAATGTTTTGGTTCAGAAAAATAAACATTAATGTGAACTTGAGTATCAATGCAAACATGAAAGCTGGGCTAAATGACTATGAAATGATGGATTTGTAATTAAAATGCATTCTGCCCCCTCGTTCCAGTCATGCACAAAATGTAACTAAATAGCATGTCGTGAAATTTATATGGATCAGGGCAAAGCAGTAATTCTCCCTTTGAGAATAATACATTTCACCAAGCTGTGGCTTTTGCTCTGTTGACTGGGAGGGTTTGTAAATCCAAAGTAAGATTTTCCTTGTAATTTTTTTCTCTGAATGAGTGTTTGTCCTCCTGCAGCAACTGATATAAGCCTAGTAATTAGCAGAGCTAATCATGTTCCTGGGTTGTTTTTGTTTTTGCATATGAAAAGTGAGTCTTTCTCAGTGGGACTGGGCCCCATTCCCTTTTACACATTTGTGCCAAGTGGGAATGAGGTTGGATTTGCTTGTTGTTTCATTACACTTGGGAAACAGGATATGCAAGGTGCTATGAGGGGTATTAAGTGGTTACAGTAGCATCAGACTGAGAGATGTGGAACATTTCACCTATAAAGGCTAAGCAATTTTCATTTCATATGGACAAAACTCTGGCCTGTTGGAGAAGTCTCTGCTAAAACAAGGACTATTATTTTTTGCTTTTACCACAGTTCCTAAGAGAATTCTTATAAAATGTCCAGTCCAGAATGTTTTTCTTTAAGACTCTGAATTGACTATCATGGTAGATATTGGTATGACTTGCATGACTCGACAATGGACAACGGGATGAATGCTCTAGATCAGAGGTGTCAAACTGCAGTCCTGGAAAGCCGCAGCTCTGTGTAGCTTAGTTCTTTCCCTGTTCCACCTCAAATGATTCAGCTCAACGGCTATGTGGTAATTAGCATAAGAAGTTGAATCAGGTGTGTTAAACGAGGGGAAAGCCAAAAATGTACAGGGCTCTTGCCCTCCAGGACTGGAGTCTGACCAGACACCTGATCTAGATCGGTGTTTCCCAACCCGGTCTATGGGGACCCACAGATGGTGCACATTTTTGCTTCCTCCCAGCTCCCGGAGTAAAAACGTGGACTGTCAGCAGGTTCCTGAAGACTGGATTGGGAAACACTGTTCTATGTAATAATTGCCAGTTTGAAGTAGCTGTCAAGTTGCAGTTCCACATGCAGAGAGATGGGGGTAGAGTTAAAAATAAGTGAAATGATCCCAGGTAAATAGGACAGCCCTGTCTCCCCTAAATCAATCAAAACAAATCTATACCCTAATAAAGCAAACCTGTAACAGCCAAGCCAGGTGATGTGGTAAATACAGGTTAATCCTACAGCCAATGGGGGAACTTATTGAATGACCGTGTGACTCACTTCCAGATGTCATTCATTTCGGTGGGTTTGTATTCCTCATTGTTCTCGGTTGGCATCAGGGCAAAGCCACCCACCGCATAGAGAGAGCCGTCCAAGGACACCAGGTTCAGGGAGCTGCGTTCCTGCGGGAACTCTATGAAGTCCGACCACCTGAAACACATGTAGCTCTTGGTCATCAAAGCTTCCTTCTGGTCTGATTCTTGAGCCATCAGACTCAGAGTTGCCCTCTACTTCCAGATGACACGATGCCCTCCTGCACCTTAGCTACACCCTGGAAGTCTTGCTCTAGGACACGGTAATCATGTTAGATCTTTGAGCCAAGCTGGTTTTCACCTGCCCCCAATCCTGACTCACTTGTTTCTGGCGATGTCGTAGACTTCCGCTGTGCTTGTCAGTCCTGAGTCTGTGACTCCGGCTACCACATAGATCTTGCCCTGATGCACCGCTACACCGAACAATGAGCGGGCAATCTTCAGGGGAGCCAAATCCTTCCACTCAAACTTCATTGGATTGTAGACGCACACCCTTCTCATGCATTTTCTACGCATTGGTGAGATGAGTAAAGTCATTATTTCAAGAGTCAAAAGAGAGATTCTCAAATGATGTGCTTGTTTGAAGCTTTATACGTATGTCTTAAGGTTCTGGTTGGATTTCACATTTCTGAATTTTAATCCAAAGCAATATTGTAAAATTTTTACATTTTTCATGCAGGAAAAGTGTCCATTTCTGTCCCTTATGCCATATAAGCAGACTTACTTCCCTTCTCCTTTTCCTCCGATGACATAGACTAGCCCATCATGTGACACAGTACCATGACCATACACTGAGTATGGAAGTGGGTCTGAATCCCCCCACTTGAAGGACCTGAAAGCAGGAAATCCATAAAAAATGTCAGTGACAGCATTGGGAAATAATATTGACCTCACTACTTTTTGATCTTAGATATTTGATCTTTGTTCATAGATGTTATTTTAGCCCTGGTAAAAAAAAAAATGTCAAAGTGTTGATTTTAAAGTGGCCAGTTGTATGCTTTCCCCTTCAAACTATTGACATGTTGATGTTTAGTTTACATCGATTGAGGTCATCATTCTGATTCGTCATTCAGCCCATCAGGGCCAATCAGTGACGCGCTTTGAGTGCAGGGCTACGCCCGGGTCACTCACTGTCGGTCATAGATCATGACCGAGTCCAGGCTGTGCTCTCCCTCTTTCAGCTCCTTGCCACCAACAACGAAGATGGAGTTCTCTGCCTCGGCCATTCCGAAGAGGCAGCGGGGGGAGGGAAGAGAGGGCATCCCCAACCATTCGGAGGTCACGGGGTCAAACTGTGTGACAACAGGGTCAGGTCACATTTCATGGGGTCGTGATTTTTCCCCTCAAAAGAGTACGATTTGTAAGCATCCTGCAATATGCAGAATGTAGCATTTTACAATATTCTACCATAACAAGAAAATACAAGAGTTTTGTAATCAGGGTGACGGGGGGCATCAGGAGCCAATTATTGATCCTTGTTGTGTTGCAATTGTCATTTATCTTTGGTTTGACATATGAATTTCTATTATTAACATATAAAACTGAATATAACTCCTATTATTCTATAAAGTGAGTCAAATGTAGCATTGTCAGCTATTGGTAGGTGTTTAGACTACCTTAAAGTTTAGACCTGCCTTAATCAGAATTCTGCAAGGAATTAGAGTTAGAATTTGAATGTCTTCATTATCAGATAAGTTACAATGAAACGCAATCAAGTTATTAAGTTATCATTTGAGTTGGCAGGAAAAAATGCACACTGACTCACCAAAACAAAGACTTGGATTTAAAAAGAAAACATTAAAAGCAAATATACACTTCTGTTTACAGTCATTATAAATCTAAGTAGACTCAGTCTACACACATACAAAAAATCTATAAAAACTTTCTTTTTTTTCATAAAATTACTCTCTAATGATGGCATACCTGCAAGAAATAAGAGCTGATTGGTTCGTCCTTGTCTCCCTCATTGTAAAAAAGCCCCCCGGCCACGAAAATCTGGTTCTCCTTAGTCAGCAGGCTGCAGTGGTTCTTTGGTATCTTTGTGGATGTAGAGGCGATGTAGCATTCGTTCCCTGCTGGGTCGTAGGCCACCGCTCCAGTGTCGCTGATCATCAGCATCAAGGTTTTGAGGAACATGCCGAATCGTAGGTTGTTGTTGAGGATTCCTGGGAGCAGGCCCTCCTCATCATATCCTCTGTCATGTCCACTAGCGTCAGACGTCTTGCCCTTGGAGATTTTCACCTCGGGGAGTTGTCCCTTGTATGCATCCTTGACTAGCTCCAACTTCTTGACGATCTCTGGGTTGGACTTTATCCACTGATGTGTCTCCACCTTATTGGAGAAGTAGTCGAGGGGTATCAAACGAAAGCGTACACACTCAAGGAGGTCTGGCAGCTCCTTAAGCCTGTCCTCCTTATCATGGCCCACCCAACTCAGTATTGACTCAAAGACCACCTCCTCTTTATCCACATTGAGGGAGTCACATGTAATGATAGCGGCCAGTTCAACTGGGCCCAGCTGATGAAAGTCATCGTCCCGAACTATCAGTTGATAGCGATCGCAAATGAAGTCCCGGGCATCAATGGCCAACTGGGGGCAGTCTAGGAGCAGACCCAGTCGGAATATGGCTAGGCAGTTGTTCAGGCCCAGTCTCTGCTTAAGGAATGAGATGCAGACAGTAAACAGTGACGGAATCTGGAACATATTGGCCACGCTGAAGATGTCCTGTACGTTTTCTTCCGTGAGGTTGATGTCTGAGGTGTAGATGTATCTGAGAACCAGTCCCATGGTGCCTGGTTCTACATCCTCCAGAACAATCTCCCGCTTCTTGCTCTCTTCTAGGTCTGACAGGAACATGGCCTTGTAGTAAGGGCTGCAGGCCGCCAGTACCAACCGATGACAAGGAAACTCTCTGTCCTTGATCTTCAGAACACAATCCACAAACTTATCATTCTCCAAAAGGTCACAGAGCCCATCCTGAAGCAGTGTCTGCTGGTACATCCGTGGCTCCTCCATTGGGTTTATTGTCAGTGCCATTTAAAAAATTAAGCTGATTTTAATTTGCTTGATATAAAAGGATAATGGTGGCCCTCCCAATAGCTCTCCACAGTACAGCAAGTAGCCCAGTCAAAGCCCTACGCAGAAAGAAGAAGAAGGCTTAAGCGGGATTTTGCCCCCTGAGCCCAGAGGTACTAATCTCATCAGCTGTTTCAACCTTTCAAACTCCAACAGGGGTTTTATTTATAGACCTCCACTTAAAAGAAGTCAGTGACATCCATATTGGTGCATGTGAAACATGACACCCAAGCTCCCCACCCATCAGGGTGCTCTTGTCTTCAGAAAGATCACCTCCCCCCTGCTCCTCTCTGTCGCTTCACTGAGATCATCTACACAAAGGGGGCCTCCCACAGGGAGCCCATGACATCACAATCTAATTCTGGTGTCCCCCTCTATGCACTAATGACCACCCTCCACGTGTAGGGGTGCATTAATCGGCCCGATATTCTGTACGATGTGACTCAGTGTAAAATAATGATGTGACTGGATATTTGAAAATGCGTTATATTAAAGCGTGAGCAATGCAATTAGCACTGCAGAATTTTATGCGAAGCTAAATGAGAAAGGATTTATGGTGAATCAAATCGACTATTCTCATTTATAAATTAGCAGGATTCTTTTTTTCTTTGTGTGTAAAAGCCGTATTGTTCTTTGTGAAAGGAAAAGGAATTTATCAAGGAATGTTATGTGAATTTGTCCATTTAAGTCTGACTTACCTTGTATTTCGAGGTAAATATACATATAGTGATTCTGATATTTGGTTAGTTGATTACATATTTGTTTATAGTTATAGCTATTTTTTCTGCACGGATGTGATTTGTTCTTGTTTTGTGATACGGTGTCTCAGGTGTGATTCTTTTGTGATTCATTGTACAACCTATTGTGTCCATTAATTTGGTGCATTTTGGTGATTGAAGATGTTGACTATATAATGAATTTTCCCGCAAGATCATGTCCATGTCTCGATCAGACATGGAAACAACCCTATAACTTAAACAAAAGGGTCTGTGTACTTCTGCCTGTTTCTTAATACCTGGGGTCTGTATCAGAAACCAAATTTGTTGGTTAACTTGTCAGATTTAAGGTACAGTAATCCCTCACTTATCGCGGGAGATAGGTTCCAAGGCCGACCGCGATAACTGAATTTCCGCGAAGTAGGGA
>JABFEB020000079.1:13936875-13948153 GCA_019775895.2 Stomatorhinus ivindoensis
TTCATACTCAGCTGGTTGGTAGAAACAAAACCATGGTCTGGATTTGTAGCTTCTGGACCTGAAATGCCCAACACTGCGTCTATATTCACAGTTGTTTTCAGAAGAACATGTCTATGGGCCTTGTGGTCGGCCACCTTACCTCTATGGTGGAAAAGAGCCGAAGAGAGAAGAACTTGGCCACCCACAGCTCAAAGTTGAGGCCGAAGCAGTTGAAGAAAGACCAGATATAGACGATCTCGCAGGGTCCCAGCCACAGGGTGGTGATGGCAAAAGTACTGACTGTGGCCAGGAGCTCTCTGAAGATGCTGTCGTGGTTCTTGCCCAGGTAGTCGTAGACGTATCTGTGGTTGGGGATAAGGCCATCATTCAGTCTGCAGCTCCATTTTATATATATGCTCCTCATATCGCACAAGACGTTTAAATATGTACTACAGAGTGAGTTTGTGGGCTTTAGACTGTGTGGAGAGGGATCAGTTCAGGGCAATCCTGAGCACTCACTTGCAAAGCCAGTCATTTATTCCTCTGTCAAAATGCCTGTAAACAAAACAGAGAATTAGTTCTACTTTCATCACCTTGCACAGAGGAAGCTTTTAGTCTTAAACCAAATGCTTCAAATATAAATGTGACTGCGACTGGCCCAGTCACCCCCACAATCCTTAAATTGCTGTTCATGTGTCTATGTCCTGCAAAGGATTGGTAACACATACTGGGTGTACCTTTGCTGCCTGGGATGGATAGATGGATGGATGGATGGATGGATAGAATGAGAGATGGGATCAGTTTTTTCATATAATTCCTAATTTGTGTTTCCCTGGATTGTGTTGAATTCTACAGACATGTTGCAGATGATTCTAAATGAGTTAATCACTTGTGGTGCATTTCTAAGTTGATTTTTGTGTAGTTAAACCATCATGACCTCTCTAAACAATTGGCTTGGTTCAAACTTGTTGGTGTTTACTTACGTTTCAGCGAAAACATATAGCATCGTGATGCATTTGGGTGGCTTGGGAGGGTCGAGATGATCAAGTCTAGACACCGTGTTTATAACGCCGAACATCACAGCCGCCTTCACCCAGTCGTACACCAGGTTAGAGTACGCCAAGCCGGCTAGGCATTTAAGGGGAACAAAGTTACAAAGTGAGCTGGTCACTGTTTAATCAATATTGTGTCAATAAATCCTTGCATAAACATCACTGATAGAATGAATTTTGTGTGATTGTTGAGTCTGCTTATCGTTTGTGGGTGATCATTTTTCTCCACAATGTAATAATTATACTGCTTTGTTTTTCAATACTGTGGAAATTCAGTTATTCACAGTTGCAATTTGTGGCTTTGTCTTTTCTCTGTGTGATAGGAAGGCCACCATAAATGTGTACCCGCGTGAATGTGACCGCGACCGCAACCGTGACAGTGACTGACCAAGGGACCAGTCCGACAGCTGCTTCACCAGCTTCATGTCAGAAGGTATAGTCAAGATGTACAAGAAGTGGAAGAAGACATCCACCACCACAATGACCCCCAAGTGCACCAGAGCCTGCTTGGTTATGTTCCACATCTCCCACTGCTTACGGGTCAAGTCAGGATTGTTAGCCTGCAGGAATGACATGCAAACAAGACAACAGGAGGGTGACGACAACAGCCTATTTCATTTGTGAGTATTTTGATCAAAAATTAAATTTACTATATGAGCAGTCACTAGGTTAAGAACATCCAACATATGGACAGCTTGTATTTGTGAGCATGCTGCCATAAAGTCTATTATGTAAAAAATTTGGGTTAAATAGAATGGATCATAAGAGTGAACATATGCACTACTTTGTGACGCTCGTGAAAACATTGCACAGCTTCAGTGGTCTGTCAGCTCGAGGTACAGTACAGTACCGCTTGTATTGATATTATTATGTACAATATTCTTATTATTAGTCTGAGTTCGCTGGAAATGCATGGTGGCGGTGGCTTGATGGCTAGTGCAGTGTGTTTACGATTTGTTATTTTGTTCGAATCCCTGACCAGCAAGGTACAACTGAGGTACCCTGAGCAAGGTACCAGCCCCAAGAGAGGACACATTTTGTTGTTGTCTGCTGTGCTGTGTCAACAATGACAACTAATCATTTTCACTTCATTTAAAAATCTGATTTAAAGACGGACTTAGGGAATGGATCTTGTTCATAACCCGGGGAATTCCTGTACATAGAATGTTTTATAAAAAAAATATTGCTATACAGTTGAAACCAGATATTTACATACACTTCAGAAAAAAACACAAAACTTTTTATTTCTTTACTGTCAAACATTAAATCAGAGTAAACTTGTTCTGTTTTAGATCAATAAAAGACTAAAGAGAGAGAATTTTTATGTATTTTTTTCACTTTCATCAAAGTCAGAAGTATACATACACTAAGTTTATTGTGGCTTTAATCCTGATCCTGAGCTTTAGAAGCTTCTGATATTATGGGAAAATCAAGAGAAATACCGTGTGAAGATGCTGGCTGAAACTGGTAAGACAGTCATTATCCACAGGAAAACAAGTCCTGTACTGTACATGACATGAGCTGAAAGGTTTCTCTGGGAGGAGAAGCCATTATTTCAAAACCACCATAAAAAGCCAGACTACAGTTTGCAACTGTACGTGGGAACAAAACTCTTAATTTCTGGAGACATGTCCTGTGGTCTTATGAAACAAAAAGCTTTAAAGCCTCAGAACACCATCCCAACTGTGAAGTATGGGGGTGGTATTTTAATGCTGTAGGGCTGCTTTGCTGCAGAAGGGACTGCTGCACTTCACAAAATAGATTGTATCATGAGAAAAGAGAATTATGTGGATATATTGAAGCAACATCTGAAGACATCAGCCAGGAAGTTGAAGCTTGGGCACAAATGGGTCTTCCCAATGGACAATGACCCCAAGTGTCATGACCTGCTCGTCCAATCCTCCTGTGTGCCACGCCCCCCTCGTTACCTCATGTTAATTTCTGATTGGTATCACCTGTTGCCTGTTATTCTCTGCTTGTCTTGTGAATTTAGTCGCATTCAAGTCTGTTTTCCTAGGTCTGTCATTGATGTGGTTTGCCGTGTGCTCCCCAGTCGTCCTGTCAGCCCTAAATAAAACCTCATTCCCTGCATTTAAGGCTCTCTCACTTGTTTCCCCACTCACCCGCACGCAGTCTTTACAGAATGACAGACCTCACTCAAGAAACATCGTGGCAGACAGAGGACCAGCACCTTAGTCTGCTGTAAGAGGTGTTACACTGGCTCAACCAGCCCGAGGTCTGGGAGGGCAACTGCTGCGTTGGAATTGGCCAGCCAGAGTGGGACCCTCCTTAGCGAGATGTCTGCACCCAGAAGCACGGATACATTTCGTGCAGTCCGTGAAAATCTCCGGCATCTCATGGAGATAATTACAGGGAGGCGGCTCCGGCTGGTCATGCTGCCTGCCAGGGAGGGTGCTGACTGCCTACCTGAAGGATCTGAGGTGCTTCCAGCTTCGCCGCTCCAAACGAGCCGGAAGAAAAGGGAGAAGCGGAAAGAGAGAAGACCAGAAGGAGGGTCCACCTGCTTTCTGGGGTCTGTCTCCATCGCCACTTCTTCCCCCGCTGAATATCGGGAGGACATCCTCTCGATCCGACACCCAGCTGTGTTCCCCCTGGATGTCGCCTCAGCCGCTTCGCGGACTCGGGTACCTAAAGCCTGCATTAAGGCCACTGAGCTGCCACTGCTGGCAGCTTACCCCTTCCAGGAAACACACCTGGATTTTAAAGGGGCCAGGTAGGTTTTGGATGCCATCCCACGGGTCCCACAGGGCTTTAAAAGGGCAACGCCTGCTGCCGTGATGCAACCCCTGGGTCTGGCTTTAGTGGTTCCTGTCCTGGGTATCGATGTTCAACCCCCCGTGGGGCCTCACCGGCCCACACCTGATGTTCCTGACCTGCTTGATGTGCCTGATCTGCCTGTCCCGGTGGCTACCGCGCCGCCCAGTGAGGCTTCGACTGTAGGGCCACCTGCTGGTCCTAAGCTGGCGGTCCCTGCGGTGCAGTCTGAGGTGCCTGCTGCCGCTACGCCACCCAGCCTGCCTGCTTGCAGCAGACTTGCCTGTTCCTGTCCAGCTTGACGTGCCGGTCCTGCCGGTTACCGCGCCATCCAGCGAGGCTCCGGCTACAGTGCCTCCTGCTGGCCAGGAGTCGGCGATTCCTGCTGTGCTGCCCAAGCTCCCGGCTTCGCCTACAGCTCCGCCTCTGCCCATGCCTGAAGTCCCGCCGCCTTCACCGGCCGAAGTTTCACCTGCAGCTCTGCCCATCCTGCCTGTCTCATGGGCTCTTGTCCCGCCTGTTCTTCCTGTCCTGCCTGTCTGTCTGATTACCCAGATCATGCTGGAAGGGTCTGACCAGCCAGTCCCAGTTGTTGCACCCTCAGAGACCCCTGCCATGCTGCCACCCATTCCAGCTGCAGCGCCCCCTACTGGCCCAGAGTCGGTGGTTGGCACTACGGTGCCTCCTGCTGGCCTAGAGTTGACGGTCCCTGCTGCAGCTCCACCCACATCTGAGGTCCAAGCATCGCCTACCGCTGCGTCCGACGCTCTGTCCTGCTCCGCCCGAGGCTCCAAGGGGACACGCTGGGCTCTGAAGAGGGCCAGGTGTGGGGGGGCTGCCTGCCCGCGGGTCCCAGAGATCCATGACCAGACGGGACCTGCTCCCGCAGTACAAACCCCCAGCTCCAGCTCGAATGGTCTCTGTGCCACCTGAGCCATCTCAGGCACCTTACGCCCCAATTCCCCTGGTTCCGGGCCTGACTCCAGTCTCACCAGCTCCTCGGACTCCTGGCCCTATTCTCCAGGATGGCCACGACTGTGAGGCCATCGCTCTTCCTCCCTTGCTGGGAGGAGAGGAGGAGCTTGGAGAGGGCTCCTCCAGGACCCTCGCAAGGGCCCCAATGGACTCCCCCAGGAGGAGTACTCCTCCACCTACGCTCCAGAAGGGTTGAGGCCAACCCAACTCCCATATCTCTGTGTCCCGCAAGAGGAGGGAACACCGGCGTAGAGGTTGGGGCTCACCTACGGATCCTTCTCTGAGGGCTAGTCAACCGTCCTCGGTCCCAGCTCAGCCGCCTCATCGAGCCCCTGCGGGCCTGTCGGCGGTATCTCTTCGGCTGGTTCAGCATGTTTGTGGACGCTGCCATCACCGGCTTCGGCCGCTTGGTCATCTGCGCCAGCTGCCCCATTCTCCTTGCCAGCACAGTTGTTCCCTCCAGCTACCTCCCAGACTCCTCAACCTGTCCCTTGGCCTGTCTCCTCGCACTCATCAGGGTCCCCTCTTACTCCTGCCTCGCAGATGCCCGTGGTCCCTCTGGCTTCGGCCACTCGGTCGCCTGCGGCTCCTCCAGCTGCTGCCTTTTGCCCGCTGGGATTCCCTCGGGCTCCCTTTGTTCCTCCACGCTTCGCCATTCTGCCTCCTGTTTTGGTCCCTCCCATTTCTGCTCTTCGTCCCTCTGTATCTCCTCCACTCCTTCCTGGTCCCTTTGTTCCTCCTGTCTCTGCCCCTCGTCCCTCTGTGCCTCCCATGTTCACTCCTTGTCCTTCTGTTCCTCAGTTCTCTATTCCCCCTGTGTCTCCTTTTCTGGTTTGTCTATCTACGTTTCCCATCCTTTGTCGTATTCTGTCTTAGTTTCTGCCCCTGTGCTTGTTCTGTGTTTCTGTTCCGTTCCCCATCTCTCCGTTTTGCTCTTATTTTTCAGGTCCCGTGTCCCCGGTTTTGTCTCCTCTGTCACCTCCCCTGAGGTGTGCCCAGAGTGTGTGCCTTTGGGGGTGTATTCTGTCATGAACTGCTTGTCCTATTTTTCTGTGTGCCACGCCCCCCTCGTTACGTCATGTTAATTCCTGATTGGTATCACCTGTTGCCTGTTATTCTCTGCTTGTATTGTGTATTTAGTCACATTCAAGTCTGTTTTCCTAGGTCTGTCATTGATTTGGTTTGCCGTGTGCTCCCCAGTCGTCCTGTCAGCCCTAAATAAAACATCATTACCCGCATTTACGGCTCTCTTGCTTGTTTCCTCGCTCGCCCGCACGCAATCATTACACCAAACATAATTCCAAATTAGTGACAAAGTGGCTTAAGGACAACAAAGTCAAGGTATTGGAGTGGTCGTCACAAAGCTCTGATCTCTATCCCTTAGAAAATGACCCAGTTACACCACTTCTGTCAAGAGGAGTGGACCAAAATTGCAGCAAACTATTGTAGAAAGCTTGTGGAAGGATACTCAAAATGTATGGCCCAAGTGAAACAGTTTCAGAGCAATACTAAGGAAGTGTATGGAAATTATTGACTGATGAAAGTAATGAATAATAAAATAAAAACATTCTTTATTCTGACATTTAACAAATGGAAAAAATGTTCATTTTTATTGATCTGAAACAGAAAAAGTTTACTCTGATTTAATGTTTGACCCTAAAGGATAAAAAGTTTTTGTATTTTTTTCTGAAGCGTATGTAAATATGTGGTTTCAACTGTATTTTTTGTAAATTTTATCCAAGACTCTGGTTTAATGTAGGCATTGTGGTGAGTTTTAATGGAAAAGATGCCTGTGGGCTCGAGGTTCACCTGAAGGTGGAATTGATCAAAGGTCATGATAGGTCCAAAGTAGAAGAAAGGGAGGTAGAAGTTATACTTGAGCAGGTCCAGGAAGCTGTAGTTCCCGTTCTTCCTCTCACAGTTCTCCAAGCCAAAGCTCATGCATCGCATGATACTGAACCCACAACCGCCGTAGAAGAGCACATCCTGAAGCTCAAAAGTTCCTGTGACGAATCCGGACTGTTGGACATCAAGCACAGCAAAGGCAATGGGTTAGTACACAAGCCAGGTTTCAGAAAGTGAGAAAAATCTGTATGATATCAGTGTGACATAGTATGAGGTTTCTCTCTCTTGTCTGAAAAACCTGAAACATCACAGTGACGTTTCTGTTACAGGACCTACCTACCCCCCATGGCCCTGCCAGGATTCTCAGAGCCCAAAGCTCACAGCAAGTCAGGCATCCGTGCACATGTGACCAACCTGCCAGGTCACGAGAGGCTCCATCTTAAAGGTGGCCAGGCTGGTGAGACCCGCCACAAAGCAGAGCCACTTGCGCTTGACGAGGGACACCGTGTAGAGCAGCACACAGTGGGACAGCACCAGGGTGATGTAGCTCCAGCCCATGGTTACAAAGACAGCACATACTCCATAGATCATGTAAATTAGCGATCTGCGCTGTGGGAGGAGGAGCGACATCATTATCACCATGTTACTCACTGCCATGCTAATTAGCTGCTTTATTGTGGAAACAATGTAGCTTCTGTTTACCCTTATCCATCCATCCAATCATCCATCGATCTGTCACTAATTATTGCATTTCTTGAATGTCATGCTAAACATAATCTGGACATTTTTAAAGTAAATGGAAATAGTAAAGCGACCCAATGTGTCACATAAATGTGATAGAAAGCTGACCATATTGTTAAACTTTTCTCATGTTATTGAAAATAACCGACATTTCTTGAAATAATTGCATTCTTATTCGGCTTTGAATTCTCAATGAACATAGGGGTGATTAGGAGGTTACCTTCCGTCCATCAATACCAATCTTCCTCGACAGCAAGATAAAAATAAATAAAGATGTCTTTAACACAAACAAGCAAAGATACTGCTGTCTCACATGAGTTTCCGTTCTTTATGTGTAACATTGGGGGAATTTCTGAGGTTTTTAATGGTATGTAACACATACGCAGCTGTATTACACAGAGCCGCTTCCTGTAAACCGTGTCCACGAATCATCAGCAGGGTGCCACCTCAGAAGTGCCCTTGCACCCACCTTTGGTGACAGCATAGAGCAGATCTTTGCGAAGATCACATGACCGGACAAGGCGAAGAGGATGAAGTTGCGAAACTTGGTGAACCACATTACCCATTCAAAATCTGCTGCGTCCTACAGTGAAATAGAATAGAGAGGGTTAGACCACGATAAAAGGGAAAATGGTAATTGCGTAGTTTTTCACTATAATAACGAAATTGATTTGAAAAATCCCATAGCTATAAAAGAAAGTTCAGTCATTAAAAACCCCTGAGCCTCATCGGGCCCTGGTGTGCAAATGCATTTGAAATGGAACAAAGAATGGGAAATCAGCTCAATTTGGAAACTCCAATAATCCATTGTCCCCTTTCCTTCCCATGTTCATTCATTTCATTAGACTCTTGTGTAAAATCAGTCCTGCAGCAAAAAAATTTGAGATTTACAAAAAAAAGGAAAGGATTTTTGTAGGTCTTTTAAGGAACCTGTTAAAAATGTCATGTACAGTAATGCAAGTAATGCATAGGGATGTCATCATGATTAGAGGTCAGTAATGGGAGAAGAGTAGCTATTCGGCGGGTGGTGGGCAGGGCCATCGCGTGCCACCAGTCCCCGACTGGTGTAAGCTGCTTCTCATTCCCAGGCAGTGATTGACAGTGCATGGTCCCGCCCACTGCTTCTCATTCCCAGGCAGTGATTGACAGTGCATGGTCCCGCCCACTGCTGCTCTTGGCTCACCATCTTCCTGCCAAAGTAATGCCATCCTGGCTTCACATTCTCCCGGAAGGACTTCCTGTTCACGTTTTCTGAAAGTTAACAGAGAAAGCCTTAATATACAGCATTTATATTCAACTGTATCTGTATCTGTATGGCAGGGTGTCAATTTTATGAAGTAGATGGGGAGCTTTTTACATTCGGTCCCCCGGCCTGCCCCGTCCCCCAGCGAAGTTTATTAATACGGACACCCGATCTCTTCTACATTTCTCACATGCCTCTTACACTTACTCTAGCTTTTCCCTTATGTGCTGCAAAGCATTCTGTGAAAATTAACCCATTTCAGGCTCTAAAGAGAAAATCTTTGTGTGATACATACTTAAATAAAATGGTTTCCTAACATAAGCTAGTATAGTTTTTGGCAAACATTGCAAACATGTACTTGATGAGTAGAGAAACGGCATAACTACAAAAATAGTTAAAAACACAACTGTTTTCATACCCTGAAAAAGAAGTATTATATTTCTGAGTGCTGTTTTTAGACAGGATTTTGAAAATTTCATAAATTATGTAAAAAATTAGCTCCTTCTTTAAGGAACATAATGAAATAGTCAGAGCAGATAAACAAACAGTACTAAGCTCTTTAGTCTGTTTACATTGTTGAGGGTCTTTTTTCCAGTGACACAGAAGCTCGAATAGTCTTGTATATCCTCATCATGTAGCCATTAAACAGTTCAATCTAACACGGTTCTCCTTCAGATTATTCAAACCCCAATTCAAATGCAAACTAAGAACCAGGAATGACAGGTCAGGCTGACAAGCAGCACCGACAAGCTAAAAACATGTCCCTGATGTGGAAGTGAACCAAAGTAGCACAGTAGTTAAATCCGAAACTATCGTCCCCAGAGAAATCAGCCTGAATAGAAGGTCACCCTACATTGATAAGATCTACCAGTGCCTGTCTGGCTCATCATTGAGCCCTAACATAAAATATAAAAATAAAATGTGGAAAATTCCCATTCATACAGCAACACTCCCTTCCCATTAACTCCAGTAAGGTGCAGCCTGAAATCTCAACTGAGCTCATAGTGTCACAAGCAGGTGACTCATTACAATATTTTTCTCAATTAATTATAAGATCAGAAAGAAACTGTCAATGCTTTGTATTTCAATCCCTTCCAGATGATATCCTGGCCCTAGCAGAGCTGTGCCTGGTCCTTTGCAAACATCCTCTCCAGTCACACTGCAATCAGCTCTGCAATCAGTAATCCCTACACACACTTTGGTTGATATGAGTCATGCCTATCATTTGATTTTCATATCAAATGCATCCTATAGCTTGTTAATCAAAGCCCTCAAAGTCAGCTCTCTCAAGACCATTTTATTTATCTGTATATAATCATATACACTCTGCAGCCACTTTATTAACTATATATAGCTAATACCAGATAGGACCCCCCATTTGCTTCCAAAACTAGTAGCTGAGTTGAGCATTCAGAGAAGCCTTTCTGTGCACCACCATTGGACTTCGCTGTTATTTTCCCACTTGTGGCCTTCCTGGTAGCTTTAACAAGTTTGTTCATTCTCCTCATTAACACGATTTATTCACCCACAGAACTACCTGGGTGCTATTTGTTTGTTCATCACACTATTCTCTGTATCTCCAGACCTAGTGTGCGAAATTCGGTGGGTGGCTGTTCCTAAGAAGCTCTAACCACCACATCTGGTCTCGACGATCAAAATTCAAGCTTAGATCAGTGTTTCCCAACCCAGTCCTATAGGGCAGTCCATGTTTTTGCTTCCTCTCATTTCCCAGCACACCTGTACCAGGTATCCGGTGTTCCCGATTGGCTGGGAGCTGGGAGGGAGCAAAAACGTGAGCTGTCTGGGATTCCCCAAGGACTGGGTTGCGAAACACTGGCTTAGATAAGGCATCTCAGTCAGTCGAACACCCAACAAAGCCTCGGTTTCCTGTCTGTATGTGTTTAGATGCAGTCACATGATTCTCTACTTGGCAAAGCAGTTTGCAAGTGTACACTATAAGCTGGCCACTGCATGTATATGTTGCATTTAGTGCATTGTGTTGTGTTTAAATAAACCATTCTGATTGGTCACCCTTGGATGGACACGCCCCTCCTGTCAGGTGCCCTGACATCGACCAGGTTCTTGGGACCACTCACCGCTGGACGCCTCCAGGATCCAGCTGGCAGCCCAGAACAAGGCCATGTAGAGCACAGCGGTGTACAAGTACAGCTCATACTTGGGGAGTGCGGCCTTGATCCCCATTCTGAAGTTTTAGCACCAGGGGCACTGTGGGAACCTGTGAATGCATGGCCAGTGGGAGATCACCATGAGAATTTATATGCATTTAACTTACAGGTAACACTTTATTTAAAACACTCACGTATAATGCATTGTAGATATCTTCATAATGCATTCATAAACACGGTTATAACTATTTATAAAAAGCCATGCTTATTGTACATTGTTTATTATGTATTATGAAGATATCGTCTATAATGTACTAGAAGTACATTCATAATGCAGTACAAAGCATCCTTAATGCTTTGTATATTAATGCATCCATTATTATGCATTATAAAGGTATTTCTTGTGCATTACAGATGAGAGCTTCATAAGAACATAAGAAATTTTCAAACAAGAGGGGGCCGTTTGACCCATCAAGCTCGTTTGGGGAGAACTTAACTAATAGCTCAGAGTTGTTAAAATCTTATCTAGCTCTGATTTAAAG